>APFE031366884.1:175660-215379 GCA_000404065.3 Pinus taeda
AGGCTAGAGACTCCACATGTAGAGTGTCAAGAAATATTGTGAAGGGTTATTGTATGTACAAGCATATGGCTTGTGGAGTGTTCTCCTTCCTTAAGGAGTGAATGTATGGTGTTGCCCTACCTTAAGGGTTTGATCAATAAAGAATCATTTCATGTCATTTCTAGGTTTATTTGCATTGTCATATTTTCATATCAGATCTATAATATTTCCGGGTTAGATCTACAACAATTGGTATCATAGCACTTTCTTGGGCAAACAGTGGAATTGTTTTTTTTTTTTTCCAGGATTTTAGGGGCGGTGAATTTGCAGATCAGATATGTACATTTTGGTGCAAGATCTACAAAATCTAATTACAGATCTGGATGCTATGTGAAAAAATACCCGGTTTCAAAAAACAAATCAACTGAATTGGAGTCCGGATGAAGGAGATATCGCTAATTTAAAAAGCAGTTGGGTTGTAGATTATTTTTTAGGGCAGCGAGTTTGAGGCACAGATCTAGACGTCCTGGTGCAAGATCTACAAAATCTAATTGTAGATCTGGATTCTTTGTGAAAAAATACCCAATTTTAAAAAAAAATTCAGTTGAATCGGAGCCCGGATGAGGGAGATATCGCTGATTTAAAATCAGCTCTTTTTTGCAGAAATTTTGGTGACGGCGGGAGAGTTGCAGCACAGATCTGGAATTTTAGTGCCTGGATCAAGATTTCTATCACATGGGCAGATGCAGAATGATTGTTCCATTTCTCAAAACAGGTTATAATAGGGATTCTGAGCAATATTGACAGAATTATGACCATTTCAAATTTTCGCCAATTTTTTTGTGATGGCATACCTAGATCAGAAATTGAAGGACTTGTATAAATTTGATGGCTCTTATCCAGCCAAATGGCTAGTACAAATGGAGAAATATTTCAAGTTGGATCACTGCTATGATGATGCCAGTCAGCTTATGATGGGAAGCATGTACTTGGACAATGAAACACGACAATGGTGGCAAGGGCATCAACGTGGCTATGGAAGGTTCTTGACTTGGGATGCCTTCAAAAAAGCTCTTATGGACCACTTTGACCATAAAATTCTTGTGGATAAGCTCACACAGACAGACACAAAGCCTAGCAAAGATTTTATTGTTACAGGCAAGAAGGAAACCAAGGAACCTAAAGGGTTATTTTCTGTTGGTATCTCCTTATTACAGGTTCATGGATTGATTCAGAAAGAGAAGATCATTGTCTCTATAAATCCTAGTTGCAAGCATAATTTGATGAATGCTAATTTGGAAAAAAAATTGCAAGTTCCAACAAAACACATTGAAAATACACAAGTTGATGATGAGAATGTTCAAGTGTACAAGGATTTGAAGATTTCAATGGATAAGTATGTGTTGCATATTGATTTTTATGCTTCAGATATGGATAACATAGATGTTGTTTTGGGATACCCTTGGATGGAATCAGTAGGTACTATCAATATTAATGTACAGAAGAAATTCCTGAAGCTCTGATATAAAAAGAAGAAAATTACATTACAAGATATTTCCATTAAAAAACAGGTAGAGTCCAAGGAGGCTGAAGCAGAAGATGTTCCAGGGTCTGACATATTAGATGATGAGCCAGTGATGATAGACAATCAAACACAAACAGAGGCTAAAGCAGAAAATGTTACAGGTGCTGATACATCAGAGGAGGGCTCAGTGGTTGAAGTCATATTGGAAAAGAAGACACCACAACAGGCACCACAACAGGGTGAATTAAAGAAAAAGACACAGTGGGTTAAAACTTCGACATATCATCACCCACATCGCCCCACAAGAAAACAACCATCAAGATGGCAACCAATTAGTCACACAGACAACAACCCCCGCAGGGCCGATAGAGAGGAGCGAAGATCCACCTACTACACATCTACACAGAAGAGCTACCACAGTCAACTTCCATCTCAAGCGAGCGAGGCACCAGCGAGACCGAGGGTTCACCTTTCTCTTGGATGGCTAGATGCACATGCATGGTTACCAGTGGACTACTCTTTTTGAGTAGATCTTTATTTTGTGTTCTTCCATGTTTCGGGATGAAACATGCTAGAGGGTGGAATGTTATATACCTAGGGGCGATAATATGGGGTACCAAGGGAGGTACCCAAGGTAATAATGTAATAATGGGATGGGCCATAGTAATAAATAAGGTGTTTAACCCATATCATGTAAGGAACCACAAGTAGTTAGTAATAATGTAATGGGCCCATGGTATTAGTGGATGGTATGAGGGAACCATGGTAATGATCCATGGTATTGTATGTATGAGGCCTATATGGAGGCTAGAGACTCCACATGTAGAGTGTCAAGAAATATTGTGAAGGGTTATTGTATGTACAAGCATATGGCTTGTGGAGTGTTCTCCTTCCTTAAGGAGTGAATGTATGGTGTTGCCCTACCTTAAAGGTTTGATCAATAAAGAATCATTTCATGTCATTTCTGGGTTTATTTGCATTGTCATATTTTCATATCAAATCTACAATATTTCCGGGTTAGATCTACAACATTCAACCCTCTGAGTTAACTCAGTGCTGGCTCAAAACAAAACTCATCTTCATTATAGATCAAAAACTTTTACAAGACTTGTAGCTTGAAAATAGAGTGGAGTTCTATAGTGAGAAGTTTGAATTCTTGCTAACTCTTGGTAACTAAAAAAAATTGAGGTCCTAAGCCTCTCTACTTATACATTTGAAATATACAACGACTTCCTTCAAAGTTAGGGAGGCACAACTCCCAGTTCAGTGATAAACTTGTGCTTTCCCTTTCACTAGCTCGGCTACCTTCTAGTAGGGAGGCTTGGCTCCCAACTCAAGATAAACTTGTAGTTTCACTGGCTTGGCTGGCTTCTAGTACAGCTGATTTCAATGTTTTCACCTTCAATTGCTTGGCTGCCTTCTAGAAGGGTGTTTTTTGTACTTTCATCTTATGGAGGGATATTTGAATGAAGGGGCATTAAATGAGGAGGATTTACCTCCTGTAATTCCTCTCCCTTGTCCCATTCGACTTTTTGCCAAGGTCTTTACCATAGTTCCTTGCTTTTATCTTTTATCCATGCATTTTCGTTGCTTTTATTCTTTATTCTTGCATTACATGCACATTAGAACACAAAGAAAAATATCCAACTCTACTCATCTCATAAACAAAATATAATCAAAAGTATGCAATAAGTTGCAAAAATAGTTGGTTTGACTAAGCTAGGACGTGAATTAAGGTCTATTAAGGCCCATATAATTACTCAATGATGAGGCTCATCAATAATATAGGCAAAATGGATTACCAGGTAACCATGAACTGCATAATACCTATCAGTGAACCGAGAAGTACGAGCAGACATTCTCCCTGAATGTTGTGTTTGGTGTATCACATGTGCAAGGTGGCAGACTCAGCTTCCTATGAATAAAGGATTGCAATCCTATTGGGGTCTCCCTTTATATATGCGATGGTACAGGGATCACAAGTCTGTAGTAGCTTTGTCTAATTCCAAAGTGAATGACAACTGCTATGTTTAAAGACATTGGAACACATCTCTAGCCTAGACCTCTAAATGTGAGCATTTAGTTTCGAATGCGCCTTAGGTTAATTGAATATATTTTAAAGGTTGATCTTGAAATTAAGTCTCAGTTTTTAGGCCCTATTGACGTCACCTAAAAAACTCTTATGTGTAGTTGTATGAGACAAAAACCTTTCAATTCGATGATTTATTACACTAATTGAGAGAAGAGAAAAAAATAAATGCAAGAAACAAGCAACTGAAAGTAAGATAACTCTTCACTACTTCGCTTTTCAAAACAAAATAATGGAATTTTTTTCCACTTCCTACTCTTCCTATTAGATGCACTTCAGCTAGTCCTTTTAACAATAAAAGAAGTTCATTTTATTTCAAATGCCCATGATGATGTAATTCTAGCTTTCAATGATGCTACCCAATGCAACATATCAATTAAACAAACTAGAATGATGTATTTTCTTCAATGGAATGCTAAATGAATCTTTCACGTAACCACTTCAATGAACATTTCCAAACACCCAAACATCAATAAAATGCAAAGCACCATAAAATGAAATCCTTTCAAATAAAAAATGCAAAGATTCAATCAAAACAAACCGAGAAATGTAATCTATGCTTAGAAAAAAGATGTTCAACAGGAGGAGAGAAAATGAAACTTTTTCACTTGTTCAATTGAAACCAAAGAAAAATAGGTTCAAGGACTAAAACATGAAGCAACAAATCACTAACTTGACTTGATGAGAAAATAAGCAACTGAACAGATAATGACCTAGATGCCCTAGAGACACAAACCATCCAAAAACTCAAAAAATCAATTAATGCATTATCAAACCAATCAAACAAAGAAATCAAGCTTCACAAAGCATTCTAGCCAAGGAGAATAAAGGCAAACAAGCCAAGAAATAAAATCTATGAGGACAAGACACACTGGCAATGATTTAAGAGAAACCCTGATTTTAACCTACAGGCATCGACACAACTGTCTAACTAGCAACAAGCACCAGAAGGGGCTGTGGCACGACTGTTTAAGAGGAACTTGCACTGGTCAGTGCTAGGGTTAAAAAATTAACAATGATGATCGAGGGATTCAAAGAAAAAAGAAAAATTTCCACAAACCAAAACTAGACCTCTCACTCTAAATTTAGGAATTAAAGCAGCAGATGACTTGAAGTACTGATTACAAAAGAGAAAGAGAGAAATGAGAAAAGTTCTCACAAATCATGAAATGAAAAACAATCCAAAGAGAGGGATGGCTCCCTAGAGGAGTCACCAATTTGTGGAGTAGGAAGATTCTCTCTGTGGACAGAGACAATCCCTCTAGCCCAAGGGAGAGGGTCCAGCCACAAACAATACAATCTGATGTAAGTTCCCTTAGATTGAGAATGGGTAAGATCCTACCTCTTGTATTGCTAATCCTTATCTGATGAAGTCCTTGTGTCTTTGCTCCATCGATCAACTCCTTAATGTCAATCAAGTACCTGAAACAAATAGAAAAGAAACCAAAGAACACATGATAGCGTACAATATTCAACCTACTTAAGAGGCTAAGGAGTCTTAAGATACCAAATAGCATATGCAATTGATATAGGAAACAAAATATGAGTTGTATTATTATGACAAAAAGGAAATTACAACCTTCGCCTTAGCATTGCAGGTTTCCTTCGATGTATCCGGGTTCCAGCACCACTGTTAGAATATCATGATTAACCCTCAAACAATGGAAGTTCAAGGCTTCTTCCTCTTTTCTCCAAACTAAACAAACTACAAACTTATTCTCCCTTTACAAGCACAAACTAGAAGGCTAAATCTCTCAAGAGATTTTTTGCTATCAAGATTTTGCAGATTATTCCAGCCCTTTCATTAGCTAGTTGAGGTTGGAAAAGGAGGAGTTTATATAGCTTGAGAGAGGGGATATGGATCCTCTTATGATGGGAGAGGCCTTATCCCTTTTGGTTTGTTCCATTTTAATAGGGGAAAGGAGCCCAAATAGTCTCTCTCAAATCTATCTTGACTAACCATTTACTAGACTTCCGTTCACGAAGATTCTAGACTTGGAAGCTTAGACTCCATTTTTAAAAAAATTGTAAAAGAGGTTCGGCATGGGTCATGAATGGATTACTAGCGATGTTCAATACAAGCCCCAGTGTTAGACTCTGCAAATCGGCGTAGGGAAGAAACTGAGTGATAATGTCGGTCTTGAAAATGGAATTTGAAGGAATATTCTTTGGAAATTATGTAAGAGGGAAATGTTCTGCAAATAAAGGGTGATGTAAGGACATGTTCTTTATGACAGGAAAACACATGAGGGTCATTGTAAAGGTCCTCCGGGATCTAGGAATAGGGAGTATAGGGACAGTGAAAAAATGTTGTGTAACAATAGCCAACTGTAGTAAGCAATATTATGCATGCACTTATTTATTCAAACCACACTTATCCACCAAGTCAGGACTAATATAAATATAATTAGATTCAGGGTCAATCAAAATAGAAAAAAATTCATCACAAATATTGTCCTCCATATCAATGATACATTCTTGGTGATCTGCCTACATGTTATCCAGTGTTGCATAGATATGAGGAATGCTCTGCTTGACATCCCCAACAGTTTGTGCCTCCTATGCATTGTAAATCTGAGGCCTACCTCCTGATACTATGGACAATATTTCTTGATATTCTCTTCACCACATATCCAACACTCCAACCGTATGGTACCATCACCTTTATTTTGCTGCTATGATCCATGTCCATGTCTATCTATGTTGAACTTATTGTATGGTGCAACATTTTCTTTATCTTCTGCATTCTGAGGCCTTATTCTTTTCGGTTTCCATTTATGTTTAGCTTTGCCTTTTCCATTCCAACCTTGCTAAGATTTTGTCTTACATTTTGACTGTTCGTCATTCTAAATCTGATCTCTAAATGTTAATGAAAATCCATTGACAAATCTCTGAAATTTATCCTTTTCATCTTTAAGATATGGTACAAACCTCAATAGCTCCATGAACTTAGTTGTAAACTCCTCATCTGTCATCGATCCCATTTTTAGCTCATAGAATTCCTTGGCTTTGTTGTCGTAGTACCTCTTCGACGTGTACTTCTTCTTGAAATGTCTCTTGAATTCATGCCAACTCAAATTATGTCTTGATATCTCTGAGCCAATTCACATCTTCCCACCAGATGTCTTCTTTACCTTTCAGGCTGAAGATAACTACTCTAGCCTTCATTTTATTTGTTTAATTATGCAACTCAAATAACTTCTTCATCCTAAGAAACCAAGCCTCTGCATCCTTCGACTTCTTCAAATATCCATCAAAAGTAGGTGGCTTAGCTTTCTTAAAATCATATGGAAAATATCCCCTGTCACTCCTCCTGTAAGGATGATAATGATGATGATCATAATGTCTATCAAAACCAAAACTAGAATAATATATGTGTCCATCACCTCTTTGATTTGGAGTATCCAAGAACCTGCCATGTCTGACCATGTCATATTTATTTGACCTCTGGACACCATGAGATCTACTTCCATATGCCCCATTAGTCCTATTCTCCTGTCCATGGTTGATTCAAAGTGGTCCCTCTCTCTGCAAGTCTGCCAAACTCTGAAGGATTACTGCATTCACTTCTGCTTGATTCTCCTATGTCTGCATGATTTTGTCATTATTTTCCTTGCAACTCCTAATTCTTTGTTCAAGCTTCTCAATGTGTCTGCTAAGTCAGGAGAGTGCCCAATACCACATTTTTCATTTGATCCATAGGGAGAGTCTCGTGAATTGTAGACTATCGTATTTCTAGTCATCTTGATCTCTTTCCTATTAAACATACCATGTTAGCTAAACCAAAATATAAGAATAATCAACATACCTTTGTATAGTTCAAGGAGTATATCCCATATGAAATATCAACCAAATTAGCACAATACATGTATAAACATAATCATAACATCATATACATATCATCCTAACCATAGTCCAGTCATCAATGCATGACCATATCATCCACACATCATGACTTCGTGCATGACAACTATACCCATAACAATGCATGAATAATAAACATATAGAAAACATGCATGAATACACGATACATACAAACACTAACATGCATAACCAATGCATAACCGACCTATACTCATGATAAACACATCCAACAACACACCATCCACTTTCACATGGCGACATCATTACAACCATGACCAAGACCGGCATATGCAACAAGAACATAGACCACAAGTATAAGTAAAACATATGCAACCGACAAGAATGCATGACCAATGCACACCGCCCATCCATTCCAAGTGGTGAACCATGCTCTGATACAACTCAATAACACCCTCCTCCCACATTTACCCAAGTTAATTGGTCCGCTAGGGTCAACATGTGATGAGATTTTACTATAATATGATTCAACCTCTTAGGTCACCTTAAGGAAGTGTAACTGACACCACACAACCAATCTAGCATTCTGCACATACCATAGAACCTACAGGATCCAACCAACCCTTCTAGATGTTCAACCCTTGAAAAAACTTGACACTTAATTGCCCTAGAGGCCTAGTCGCTCCCATGACATGGGCATGCATGCGACTATGGCTCTCCAGTCACTCTCACAACATGGGCATGCAAGTGACTAGGACCTTTTTCAGCTAGTTCTGAGCTTTCGACCCCATATTTTGTACCATTTTTTTAGGGCTAGTACTCACGCCACTGCCTAGAACTCCATGAAACTTTCAGGAATGAAAAGTAACATCGAAACGATGATACAAATGAAAATACTTTAAAAAATACTTGATTGGAACCCTACTACCCATGACAGGCATTTTGTCAAACATGTCACAAATATGCATTCTACGGGTCATAACAACAGATCTGAGCATAGGGGTATCATACTTATCTGAGAATATCTAAGAAGCATTGATGCCTTATCACATTAGCTGCATTATCATCTATTAGATCATATATTCATTGTAAATTCATTTACAAATCAAAACATGATGAGATCCATACATCATCATTATCATAAAACATGCTCATAACTAGCGTATAACCAACAAAAATATCACGGATACATCAACCATAAATGTATCATATGAACCAATACATTTTCTCATAAAATACCAAGGAGAAATAGTTCTCATTAATGAATGCAAAATCAAACCCAGTATGGGACTGCCACATTCCACTCGACCGTAGATTGGCTAAGCCAAGTCTCTCTTTAGCAAATCACCCTCGTGCTATATTCCAAGCATGAATGTGGGACTTATCACTAAAATCAACTAGGGATTCCCTAGGCTACACCACCTCACCCTCAACAATAGAACTAGGATTTACCGCAATCCCCATCAGATCACTAGGCCATAAAAAATAAATATATAATACCCAGCTTTATCACAATCCTCATCGGATCCATAGGCCAAAAGTAAGCATGGATGTCACCGGATCACTCCACCTACACCATGAGGAATTTGTCCATACCAATCTCTCAGCTTTATCATGTATCCTTCCATTACCAGTCAAGGGATTCCTAGGCCTATGAGATCTCCACCTCTGGCTTTACCGTGTATCCCATCCCCAAATTCCTAGGCCCAATCAATAGTACTCACCATTGACCTTTACCGTGTATCTCACCAGTGCCAATCAACTGATTGCTAAGCTCAATAGAGGTGTTCACATTCATGCTTTACTGTGTATCCCATTCAAGGATTCCTAGGCTTGATGAATAATCTTGGGACCACCCCACTCAGCTTCGTTTCCATCTAGAAATCCATCTCAACCACATAAAAAGGAATCCACCACACCATGGCTATCTAGAAATGGAAAGGCTAGGATGAAAAACACAGTCACAGCTAGAAAAACCCATGCCCATGAAAGTAAAATAACCAAGAACACACATGCATAACCATACATGCTAAATCTAACAAAGAAATCACACATACGAATAGATACTTGCAATTAATCCTGCTGTAGCTTCTAGATATTTCTCTTCCTTGTTTTATCTTTGCTTCCTCTTGCTTTCTTTTCCTATCTTGATCCAATGCTAGAGTGCTCCAAGAAAACTCTAAGTGTCCAAGAGTGTGAGAGAGAGAGAATAGAGAGAGAGCTCCAAAACTGAATTAACCAAAAGCCACGAACTGATCCTTAGAAGCCTTTTTATTAATGTGGCATCTATTTTCTTCATTTTCCATTATTTTCCTTCATGTTCCTCCTCACATGCAACCTGTGACCTTTCACCTTCCTTTTCTCCTAATTTCCATTATTTTCATAAAAAAAATTCCAATTAATGTCATTTTGTCTTTCCAAAGCCTTTTCCATATCATTTGCCAATTTTCTTAGCCATAATAAACCAATGAGCACCCACCCTAGGATATCTTGCCCAACAATGAGCTTGGAATAAGTGTCCCATAACTCTGGTTATTATTTTGCCTTTATTAACTTTTATTAGATGGAATTTTCACCAGGTTGTTACAAAAATCAAGCCATATGTTAAGATCTTATTAGAGTGTGAGAAAATAATAAAAAATTCTAGTATTGAAATTAAAAATCTTACTCCTTTACTTGAGGAAAGGTTTAAAGAATTTGATCAAACTCATAGACATTTTGAATTCAATAGAAGAAGAAACAATTAAAACTATGAACTTGTCAACAAGAGATGAATGCAATTTTTATCATTCCATGGTAAAAGAGAAATAAAAGGTACCTTGGAAATGAAAGATGAGTTTCAAAAATCCATAAAGGTTATAGATAATTTTAGAGTAGAATGGAATTATCTCGGAAGGTTTGGTATCCCTTCTTTCTGGGGAAAAGAAGGTTAGTTAATTTCAAGTGAATCATTCCAAGACTAATTGAAAGCAACCCAAGAGGATCTAGGATTCCTTTCATCTATTAAGGAAGGAGATGCTTTCGTTCCATCAGTGATAAAATCTTTATGGAAGGATTCCAAGATATTAGCAATATTATACAAATTGATCTAAATCCTACCTCCTACATGTTACTAGTTGATGTCTTAATTGATTCTAATTATCTCCAAGTTTAAGAAGGTAATATGGTTGTCACTAGCCAAATGGGATCAAATTGCTAAAGTACCTAAGAATCTAAATCCATAGGTTGTTTTAGCACCAGCCACCACAACAATAAAAAGGGTTTGCCCACTATAGATCGTAGCTCAAGCCTTTGAATAATGGGTGGAAGAAGATGTTCTCATGATGACTTTTCCTAATTTGGAGAAGAAAAATGCGAAGAATCCCCAGGGCATATCATCAAATGCCACATCTAAGCCAAGCAAAGTGGCCAAGCAATCCGCCAAGAGAAAAAAATGTCCCGGGAAGATGACATTATTTACTTTATTTACTTATTCAATTACTTTTAGTTTAAAGACAATTACTCAAAAACAATTAACTTAATGTTGTATAAAGGACATCATTTCTCATTTTTACGGCGTCGATTTTGAAGTCTGATTTCACATGTATGGCATACTTTTATGCTGTGTGTATTATATCTATTTGATCACTGCTAAACAAAACCAATGGCTTATTATTATTGACACTATCAATAGTTTAAGTGACTATTACAATATATGGTTTTCTTTTCCTTGACATCATACTATATTTGGTATTTTAGATCAAAAAATTATTTGTAAGATAAGCCAAGGTGCATGACGCTTCCGCTTTGTTGCAAGTTGTTATGTTAATTTCTTTGGAAACATTCATATTTAGTATATCTTTTGTATGGTTACGTTATAATGTCTAAATAACAATTCGATTATTGACATAATCAAGATCTTTTGTCTTAGTCTGTTATGAGTTTAATAGTTGTCTAATATTATACTATCGAAAAATTTTAAATTCATTTTTCTTATCTTTGGCATAGACTAACGAGATAAATAATACATGATAGTCTGTACTTCATTTTTCTCTCTAGTAAGAAACTAATTGTATAACATAACCTTAGTTTGTTTTATCTTTCTATTTAAATTCCTTTCATTTGTTTTTATTTTTATTCGTTATATTCTGGTTTACTTTATTGTATGCCATCTATAGGATTTCTCTTTGATATTTATGTATAATTTGAGATCTTATATGATGTACAAGTTTCTCACACTCGGAATATTATAATTTAATCTCCTTTTCACACATTGATTTTGTCAAATCATAAAGATATAATAGAATATACTTCAAGTATAATACATGGAATACCCCTTGAGACTACAGGAGACCAACCAGTTAGCCTGAAGCTGGAGAACTTAGTCCTCAGTGAATGTATTTTTAGTTATTCCTTAGTCACTGGAATCGTTAAGAAACCAACACCTTCATTTCTTGTCCTTACACATATCTATATGGGATTTTGGATACTTTATCATTTTTTTCTAAACCTTTCCCATCAAGACCGTTTTTTTCAAAAGATTGAGACCAATTCATTTCGTGTGATTTTCAAAAAACCCTAGTTCATCATCCTCAATAAGAGATTCATCTTTAGAAATATCACCAAGATCATCATTTTGAGCCTCATAGCATGATAGAGACGCATCAACATTATTATCTTCAACTAAATGATAAGTATCATGATAAATACTAATGTTCTTAATTAAGTCACTTGGATCACATATTTCGTCATTCTTTATATTCGCTTGTTTCATTTTTTGTCCATATCTGACAAACCATTAATCCTTTGAATTAGGTCACTTCTATCATAAATTTCATCCCTCTTTACTTTCTCTTGTTTTAGCTATTTTACTTTCCTTTCAATTACTAACAACACATATTCCTTTTCCAATAAACCTAGTTGTGATAATTATATCAATTTATCCTTTTATTCTTGAATTAAAAAAAAAAATTCTTACCCATTGATCCAGTGATACCAAAATTTCTTTTGATATGTTGATGTCTCTTATTCATGATGGATTTATTATATCATGATCTTAGTTATGCAACTTTTCCCCATTATAGAATCATTTTGCTTATATAATCTATCTATTTCTTTTAAAGCATCGTCAAGAGTTTGTTGCAATAGTTCAATTTCAAGATTAGTATTTTGAAGTATTTTTCCTCATTTGATTTTTTTTTTTTAAAGTCTAGATCTTGTACAGTTATCTTTCCTTCCAGTTCAAATATACAAAGATATTTATCTCTCTGGTGGATTGACTAAGACCCTCCACAACATGACTTATTTGAGGGATCTTCAAGGTGCTCCTCATACTCCTTCTTCGTGCATATTAGCCTTTGGCCCCTTTTCTATGTTATTCTAGTGAACTTCAAATTAATTTAATTCACAATTTTTCTCCGAGTAATAATTAAAATAACTTGAACAAATTCACTTTAATGGCCAATATTGCATCATGTGAATTTATTACATTCACATACCAACACCCTTCAATAGATAAATATATAAAGAAAAAAATGATAATTTATTGCTTTGCAACCTTTGGGATTTAAAAAAATAAAGCATGAAATTTTTTTTGGAGATTAAGGGATTGCACGAGAAATCTCCACAATATATGAAAATTTGACCTCTTCACCTCTATGTTTCAAGTTGAAACTAAGCTCCACATTGTAGCTTCAATCAAGTTTACCTATGTGTAAGACAAACCTAAACACCATAGCTAGCTCTTTGAATTTGGTTCACACCCTCAATTATATGACTTTGGCAAAAATTATTTCATAAATTTATCCTGCCATGACTTCTAAAATAGTGACTTTGACTTTACTCTTATGGCAATGAAATAGGTCATCTAGTGAATAGTGACAATGACAATTGCACACCATGATAGCAGCTTTTTTAAATAAATCAATCTAATATTTGCATCTCTCTTTACATTTCCATTTCTTTTTTTATAGAGAGCTCATTTTTATTCAATGGCATTGCTGCAAAATCAATCCAAGTGTGATAATGATGTAACAATAGGTAGATGAGATTAATCATCTAGATTGACACTAGACTTCTCCAGAAATATTGTCTTAACCATCTTGAGTGTGGAATATGGTGTTATTTTCCACATGGGCCATACACTTCCTTTACCTCCAACAAAAATTTCTCACACTTCATATGTATGTGATGTTACTAGCTTGAGGTTTAAAAAAACATAATTCTCTAATGTATAAAAAAAAATGTGTTTCTTCGTATTTCTAGGTTATTGATTCTACAAAGAATGGGCATGGAGAAAGGATACTTCTCTTTCATGAACTCAAGAAAGTATATGGATGTGTGGCTTGAAACACACAATGATAGTAGCCCAAATTTTTAGATCTCCAACCTCCTTACAATCCATATGTGGGTACCCTTGATCATTGACCTCCCTAGTGACTCTCCTTCGATTTATTCTTTCATGTTCCCCTTTCCTAAATGGACATCCAAAAGGATAAAAATATAAAAGGATTAATTATTGATGGAAAAATCATTTCCTATGTGCTACAATAATGTCCCTTACCTAATCAAGCATTCATAACCTCCACTCCTCGAATAAAACCCTCATGGATGAAACATCTATGATCCTTGACCTAGTGGATACTACCACTCTCAAGGCTCATGGAAATTCCAAATTAGGTTGGACAGATGTATATGTGTCTGATAATGATTAAAGGCTTAGAAGGCCATATCCAAACCTACCTTCTTTTCTTCTCAACAAATGAATTGTTTTCATAGGAATGCCTTTGGTTCCAACTATCATAGAGCTTGTTATAACACAGTTTCTTTATTTTCATTGGTTGGGTCCAATACAACCAACTTATGTGTACATCAACTCGACCAGAGCATCACTTGAGTATGGTGAGATTTTTGATAGGGAAACTAAATGTTTTTCCTCTTTTGGTGATGCCGATGTAAAATGGGATCCACATAATGGCATTTGGAGCAATTGTTGCCCAAAATTGATTGACATAATTATCTTCACAAACGACTTGAATTTGTAGGTTAGGATCAATACTTTATATCTTATTCTAATTCCTCACCGAAAAATCTAATAGATATAGGATCATTGTATATTGAGAAAATAATTTATTGGTCACTTATATAAGAAATAAATCTAACAACCATATCTAATTGTCCAAATTGTTTCTAACTCAAGAAGAATATTTAAATTGTGGAAGCTTCAAATATCATAGAGAAGTGGTGCTATCTATCTCTTCCTTTAGGTGCCCATGCACTCAAACATTAGACCTTAGGCTCTAATACCAAATCACAAAAACAACAACAAAATAGGATATCCAAACTCCCTTAAGGAGAAATTTATTTTATTGGAAAGCAACACTTTCTAAAAGAATGCATTGGAAAAATGCATCTTTCATTAGCTCTAACAATAATTTAAGTGTTTTTCGTGTGGCATTGACTGCAGTTGAAAGGTTATTCTTATTCATGCCTTAGGCCAACTTTGAGAATGTCTCTTGTGCATAACAATTAGGGATCAATAATAATAGATTTCAAAGTAAAGACATCCTCTAATGGGCAACATGAAATCTATATATATATATATAGACTCAATGTTTCTAAATCCTTAAATTTGAAATGGTGAAAAACTCAAAATTTAATTAGCATTTAACCAATACTTTAAGTATATTTCTTTAGAAATTAAAGAGATATATATTATTATATATATATAATATAAATATATATTATATATAAAAAACTACTCAATTAGATCCAAAATAATTGGAAGTAATAGGTTTAAGGATTTTCAATAAACTATGTATAAAAATATAAATTAATTGAATTATTGTAATAAAATTTAATATCTTTTTATTCAATTATAATTGATTAGAAAGATAATTAATAAAGTCCATGGGGCATAAGAATAAATGGTGACAGGATGTTATGTAAGGCACTCTATGAGAAAAATGTCATCAGTTTGTTGGGACTCTAGAGTCACACTACAAATGTGTTGTGTGCAGGCTTGAGACATCCTAAGTGCAATTTTTTTTTTTTTTTTAATTTTTTTTTTTTTTTTTTTTTTTTTTTTTTTTTTTTTTTTTTTTTTTTAATGTTAATGATATTCTTTTTAAAGAAAATACATGACCATGTATCATCATCAGAATTTCCTGGCATATTCTACATTCTTTGGGGTTAAACATTATAGTCATTAGGTCTAAGCCGAAATCTTCATCAAATCAGTTGTAGATGATGAAATAGAAGCAATAGATCGATATATTTTTATTGTTCTTGTGAATTTATTTTTGTGAAATGATTGTGTAGCTATATTGGAACCTAGTTAATGTTACATATTTTAAATTGAAGTTCATAGTTCATGTGCTTTATTTTCTCCTATAAAGTTTCAAAAGAAAGTAAAATAACATGAAGAACTCATCATGACCATTGAATTGGTATTAAAATCCTTATATATGTCTACATATTTCGTGTTGAATTTAGATAAACAAACCATAACATAATTAATAATTCAGTAACCTTGAAAATATTCTCATTATCTGCATTCAATGTTTCTCGTGTATTGGTCAAAGAAAGTACAAAAATTATGCATGAATCATGTTCAAATTCAACATTGATTTATATAAAACTAGAAATATCTTTGGGAATCAGGGTTAACGAAAAATTATCACAATGAATGCATTTTGTTGGGTTACATTTCCACTGATCCTAAGTTAGGCCCTTGGGTTTGACATGAAGAGTTGAAAATATGAAAGGTGAATGAAAAATGGAGAATAGAATCCAACATAATTAAAGGAGGAATTCAATTAAAACCTAGTGGGTAGTTGTGCAATTAAGAATTCAACCACTAGAATACACAAAATTTTAAAATTTTCCATTTCTTGAAAAACTCTTTGTAAAACCTATCAAAGAAGTCAATATACTCTTCAAACAAGCTTCATAAATTTTGTGAAACTAAAATAAACCATCATATTGGTGCAATAATTTATTTCATCTTAACAATTCCATCCAATTAACATAATAGTTCAGGTTTACAACACAAAATGCCATGAAAATTGCATAAAATTGTATTCATATGTAGAAAACCTCAAAATATGAAATGGTGGGGTGAAATTAAATTATAAAAAGGGACAAAAAACCCAAGAGTCATTGCATAATTTTTCCGCAAAATATCTTCAAAACCTCCCAGCAATTCCCCAAAACTTTTGACTAAGTTTCCCTATAGCCCAAGATTTCTCCCACTAAATTTACAAAATGAGGCCTATATATAGGCACTCAAGAACCAAGACATCATCCTAAACCACTAGTGGTATTTGAAAAACCACCAAGATTCCTTACAAAATTTCCAATTGTAATGTAACTAAATTCTTCTAGAAGTTTCTTGAAGAATCTGCCAGTTGTAGATTGGATCCCTTAAGATTTGGCTATAAAAGTTCTTCATTCTCTTAGTTGGCTATGTGTTGGGCCTCCTCTTTCTCTACTAGGTTTTGTTTGGGTTGGGCATTGTTGTGGGGATGTTACTGATGATTTTAGTGGTGCCGACAAAGTTGATGCATATGTCGATTTTGCTAAGTTGTTGTGCCTATTGTCATGGTTGGGGTCTTGAGATTGAGCCTACTTATACCAATGTTCCATGTGATATTGCTGGGAATCCTTTTTGGATAGCTTTGTACAAACTTGACATGTATTTCCATTCATTACCCATTGTAACTTCACACATCCTTCCAAAATGTCTCCTTCCAATATCATGATGGGATTATAATCCACCTTTCCTAACTCCTTAAAGAGGTGCTTCAACATAAACAAGAGCTCAAAATGATCTTCATATAAGTTCACAATTTCCTTTCCTTGTAAGGGATGATCATCCTCTCCAAACACCTTTTGGTCTTCTTTGATAGCATTCAAACTATTCATGAGTGCTTCTTTGGTGTACACATTGCCATGCCTATCAAAGAAAGGAGGGAAATTTCTCTTATATAACACTTCACATCTACTTTTGAAATCTTGTATGTCATTCATAATGTCTTTTTCTTCCTTCTTGACCAATGCTATAAGTATGTTATCTCTTTAGTTGGTTAGCCCTGGACACTAGGTGATATCTATTCAGCTTTGCCTTTGTAACTTCTTCTTTGTTCATATGATTAACATATTTTATAATTGTCCTAGCTTTGGCTGGAGTTTCCCTGAGGGTTCTCTTAAGTGCATTCATTTCTTTGTGGGCTAGCCTGACAACTTCTAATATTTTCTTGAATCATATCTAAGTTCCCCCAATGCTTTTACACTAGCTTCATGATATTTTTCTAGATATTTCTTCCAAAAAAATTGAAAGTTGATTTATTGGGATCATTTCTTCTCAGAACATTTAACTCATCCTCAAATATTTAACCATGCTCCTAGGCTTGATACATATATATTTTGGTTCCTTTAAGATCCTTCTCTTTGTCCTTCAATTATGCATAACGAGATATGAGCAAGGCTTGCAAATTCTTTGCATATTCAGACACCATCAGGGATTATAGTTACCCTATCACTATATTAGGAGTCTATTGTGATTGCATGACCTCATCTATATTCTGCTTTAGCACTTGGGTATGTGTTTCCAGTAACATGATATGATCATGATATTCTTTTTTCTTCATGAGGGCTTCATGAAACTTTACCTTTAGCTCTTCACTTTATTTTTCCACTGTTTCCATCTCTATCGTCTACATAGGATGTGTGTCTAGGATTTTGAGTTGATTTGTCATGGAGACAATCTCCTTGTTCTTTTCCTCCAACAACTCCTGGTATTTCTGAAAGTCTTTAGGATATGTGGCCAAACGTATGATTTTATCTTCTAAATGTCTTACCTTTACCCTGTTTTCTTTACCGATTGTCTTCCAATATTTCAATCGAGCACTGATTTTGGTATAAATATCATGCAACTTCTTGGTTCAATGCATCTGTCTGTGCACCAAGTGTGCCACTTGCAAGTTCAATTCCATTATGTCAGTATATATAATATTCTCTACATTTACAGACAACTGATGTAATTGGTAATCCAACATAGACATTGTGTTCTCCACTTTGGATTGCAACACCACCATTTTGAAAATTCCTTTCTAATAATCAAACACACTCTTAAGGTATGTGGGAGGGAGTGGTTGGTTCTCTGCTATTTTGATGTCCCTTTTCCTCTCCTTGGAAGATTGTTTGGAAATCTTTGTGAATTGATTTACAATTAACATGTGTACAATATTAGACAGGTCTCCTGATTTTGTCACCGTTGATTCTTACATGGAAGAAGGTTGGGTTTTGTTGGTAAAATTATGTGTACTCTAATTGCAAAACTTAATTATTGAACCTGAGATCGTATGACTTAGAGATGTAAGCAAAGGAGATGCAGGATTAGAGCCTATTTGAACCTATGCTAACAACTAACACTAGAAAGAACTAATCACTAGGGATCATAACTTGTCACTCAATTGTGAGACTCTAATGTTTATCGGGTTTCAAAACACAATCTTCCATTACCAACAAACAATGTTTACATGGTTTTATGTATGTAGCTTATTGGGTCTTGAGACGTCAGTAGTTTTAATCATATAGTGATGAATACAAAATTCATTAAACATGTTGTAGAAAAGTAAATTGCAAAAAAGTAAATGTCATCAACTATAAGAAAAATCATGCGAGGAAAATAAAGAAAACAAGGCAATAAACTACAAGAAATGCATTAATAAAATATAAAAAATAAATGCTAAGTAGGCTGAGAGATATATTGTAGGTTCTTATTTATTGTAGCAATATTTTACCAAGTAGCTGCAAAGATCCAATTAATTAAAGAATCTTATTACATATATTTTTGATACCCCGATCTAGTACAAAAATTGGTACCGAATTAAGTATAGAAAATCTAGAAGTTAAAATTCTGAATATTAGTACCAAATTAAATACATAAATTATTTAGACTAAAATTTTGGGTATCAAAACTTGTTAAGAAACCAACTTTAAGTTTGCTTGAATCTTAAGACTCAGAAAAATCAATTTGAATTTAATCATGTTGAAATTACTATACTAATGTATCTGAAATGTATCTCTAACAAATTGAGATTTATGAATGAGATATCAAACAATATCTAAAAACTATCAATATAGCTGCATGGAAAGAAACTGAATCTAACTAACATTCTACTTTACAAATAAAATCTAGGACATTACCTAAGTCGAGGGGCCCTTCCCGCCCTGAAAATGTGCCTAGAAACCAACTTATATCAAAATAATGTGAAGAGATTCAACAATTAAATCTTGATTACAAGAATATCAACTTCAGCTTACAAACAAAAGTTGAAATCTATTACAAAATATCAACTCAAAATGATGATAAAATTCCTCTTTGTGTCCTCTCCTTTATCATTGTGTAGATCTATTCTTTATATTACAATGGAGAAGAAGTGATGGTCCAAAGGATCACATCGACTTGCATGAGATTCTCTATTCCATACTATTATTAAAACAAGAGATAATCCTTTAAATATATTTTTGTTGATTGAATCATTCGAATCATGTATTGGAGACGGAGACAATGCCACTTGGCATCAGTTTGAATTTCCTCCAAGGTTGGATGTAACTGCAAATATAGATGTAGTTTCATGTAGTTGTTGGTGCGCAGGTAAAGAATTAGGTACTGAACTAAGTACTCAATTAAGTAACAAATTAAGTACCGAATTTCTAGAAAATGCCAAACTAATACTGAATTAAGTACCAAATTTTTGTAGGTGGGATTTAGATTTGACTGTAACTTTGAATAACATCTTGAGCTTCACATGTGAGCTAGGTGTGGATATAAATCCATCCATTAACATGTAGTTTCAACCAAAGTCATCTCGAGAAGTGCCAATGCATTAACCTTTATGTAGTACTGAAACTAATATAAGTACCAAATTGTCAAATTCTAGTACTAGAACTTGTTGTTTGGGAACATAAACATATTACTAAATCATCATTGGAAAACCACATTAAAAAATCATTTAATCATTAAAAATACAAGAAATAATTAATAATTAACCACAAGCTAAAATGAATGCATTTAGTGAAAATTGGTAATATAATAGTTACGAAATATGTTATAAAGGTATGAATATGGCTTGTAAATGAAAGGTTTGGATAGCCAATACGATAAAATATGTAGGGTCCAACATCCCCCCATGCCTAATACTTTTCATGGCCTCAAGCAAACAAAATATGGATTAGGAAGGGATGATGGATGATATAAGGTGATAACGAAGATAATGGTTAAATAAATATGGACTTGGAAACTTGCAATACCATTACTTATCTTGTGGTTATTTTCTTAAATAGGAAATAATGACTTAATCCTCCTATTAAGAGAATTTAGATGATGATTTTGTGAATGCTTTATTATGTACAAGGAGAAGACATTATAGATATTCATGTACCACAATCATTCTTATGGTCTTACTAGAATATGCATTAATGGATTTGGAAATGGGGATTAAATGATGGTTTAATAAAGGTGAAGAAATATGAAGTGATTAATCATCGAGATTCCTTATATTTTAATGAACTAAACAATATTTAAACATGTTTTACCTCAATTATAACTTTTGAACTTTGATTTGTACCACAGGCTGCAATGGAAGTTCTATGAAGCCAAAAATGGGGTAGAGTAATGTTGAGAGTCGTGAATGATCTAGAAGAGTTGGATTTGATGAGTGGAAATGTGATTTCTTGAAGAAAGCTGAAGGGGATGAACTGAAGATGTTGAAAAGGTCCCAACAACCACTCCCCCATTAATCATAAAATGAATTTTAAATCACTCATTACATATGATTTCATTAATCATTAACATTCTTATGCTCAAGAAACAAAATTTAAGGGGATCTCCTTCTTTGTAGGTAGTAGGATTTTTTATGATCACAAAAATTGATGAACCAATGAAAAAATATTTATTACTAACTAAATCCCAAAGTCTTATAGTCATCCAAGTATTAAAAATAAGCTTTGCAGTTGAGTTTTATTAATTCCATGTGATCATAGGTCCCACTTCTAAGGTAATTAAATATTAGATATAGTATGAAAAAGCAATGATAGAGGACTCAAGGTTACCTGAAGGCCATTATTTAGCAAAATATTTATATTTTGTTTTCTCTTAAATTCATCCACACATGCTTCCTTTTGATTGTAACACTATAGAGAAAACATCATATGTATAGACAAAAGCCCTTGTTTGGTTCACACTTCTTTAGGAGAAATTCCCCATTTCTTGCTTACACCCATAACACCGATGGGTTTTCCTAGTGATATCACAGGTCAGTACCCACTGACAGCAGACGACCATAGCCTCAATGAGTTAACCTATTAAACCTAAAAAAATGTTGGTAAAATTATATGTATTATAATTCCATGATTTAGTTATCAAATCTGCGATCATAAGACTTAGAGATGCAATAACATGAAATGCTAGAATAGAGCCTATTCTATCCTATGCTAAAAACTAATTTCAACGAAGCATACTTTGGGATAAATAAAATCGAATGGAAAATCACCCCAAGGCTTATCATTGAGAGATAAAATAACTTAGTGTTATAAGGGTCCAGGATCACAATCTTTCATACTTGAATTTTCATGTGAGCTATCGTGAATAGATTGCTAAGGTTTCAGTCCTTCAATGTATTATTATAGTGATAGTATAATCAAATGAATAAAACTTAACACTAAGGGAATCAACACTTGGTGTAGAAAAAATAACACTATAAAGGTGTTAAGTTGCAATCTTTCATGCACGAGGGTGTTCATACAACTTTATGAGAGTATCTCATTAATGTATTTAACCTTCAATGATTCTTACATGTAGTGGATCCACACATATGATACAAAAAAAAAAAAATCAAAATAATGCAAAACAATTAGATCCAAACTAGACTAGCTTTATATAATAAAGAAACAAACCATAATAGAAATAAAGACATAAAACATTTCAAATGAGCTTAAAACCTATAAAGCAATATGGAAATAGAATATTGAGCCTAGTAAACTACTACATCTACAATTTAACTAAACCTAAAATGTCAAAAAACTAAGAAGAGGCATGAGAGTTAGAGAATTAGCAACATTTTACTAAGGAAAAATAAACATTGTTACATAGAAGCAACACTCAAGTTTGCTACCATGATGAAGCTCTTAACCAATTATCTATGCCAAGACATTTTACAATAAAAAATTTCCAACCTCCTAAATTTATTGTGAGATTGAATATTTATAAAAGAAGAGGTTTGGGTTCAAAATCAATCCTTCAACCTCCAATCTACCTAACTAGAAGTTACATTTAAAATAGTAAATGGAAATTTTACAACACAAGATTGGGTGATTTTGATACCCAAAATACATATGAGATATTACATGATGATTTTTATACACTTAAAATAAGTGATATTCATTCTCCATTCATTTAAGATGACTGATTTTACATTTCCCTCAAATTTGGGCATGATTTGGAAACCTCAGAAAATTGTGTATTGTTTACAAATTGGGCTCAAAGATCCTCATGTATCTTCCAAACCATAATTTATTTTGGATATATTTTCTATGGAGCCCAATTTGCCATATTATATTAAAAAAAAAAAACTCTCTTGGAAGTTCCCGATTCAATTCGATGGCCTCGAAAATTGTGCATGAAGTTGATTGTTTAGATACTTTTGCCAATCTGGGTATTACAGAAATTTTGTACAAATCTACTTCGAAGAACCAGTTGTAACTTTTACACCATATTGAATTTTTGGAAACAGTTTGAGAATCACTATGTTGTGAGAAAACCCATTTTCCATATTCTTGATATTCGCCACCATACGCACATAAATCAAGCAAAAAACATGGTAGTTTCAAAATTGTTACATATTTTTGGCTCTAGCTTAAATCATGTGCTAGGATCACACACATGTGAGCTATGTATATTCCAAGGCTTGTACCAACTTATTAAGCCCACGTGGAACCTAATCTACCATGATAGGGAAAATGAAAACATATTTTATAATTTTGACTTTTTTCTCCATTCATGAAGGTGCATAATTAAGTACCGAACCACTAAGCTAGTACCAAACTATGTACCAAACTGATACAAAGATGGAAATTTCTATAGTTGAACATTCTACTTGGAAACATAACCACATTAGTAACCCATCATCGATAAAACCATATTAAAGACCTATTTAATCATTAAGGAAATAAGGAATCCATTATAATTAACCATAGGATAAAATAAGGTCATTTAGTGGAATCTGATGGTATAATAGCTACGAAAAGTATTATAAATGAGGGAATATGGCTCGTGAATAGGGAATTTATATATTTAATGATATGACATATTCGATGCCTGACATTCCCCCATGGCTAATATTTTTCATGCCCTCATTCAAACAAAATATGGACTAATCATTCAAACAAAATATGGACTAAGAAAGGGTGGTGGATGACATAAGGTGATGATGAAGATAATGGCTAAATAAATATGGACGTGGAAATTTGTAATACCATTACTCATTTTGTGGTTCTCTTCTCAAATAAGAAACAATGACTTCATCCTATGTATTGATGGATTTGGAAATGGGGGGTTTAATGATGGTTTAAGAAAGGTAAGGATTTATGGAACATGAAGTGGTTAATCATCAATATTCCTTAAATTTTAATGAGTTAAAGATCCTTTAAACATGTTTTACCTCAAGTATACCTTTTGAATTTTGATATGTACTACAGAATGCAATGGAAGTTGTATGGAGCTGAAGATGAGGCAAAGTAAGGCTAAGAGTTTGAAATGTTGAATGTCGATCTAATCTGCTAAAGAGAATGAATTGAAGATGTTTAAAAGGTCATAACGACCACTCCCTCATGCCTAAGTTTTTTCATGTCCGCATGTACACAAGGTGAAGTACGAAACATGAAAAGAAAAACAATGGAACTAATGAGATGAATACTGAATAAGAATAATTCATCTCAGATTTAATAAAATGATGCAAAAATAATGCCAAAAAGAAATTCCAAATCTCTCATTACTTATGATTTCATCAATACTTAAGAGTTTTATGCTCAAGAAAAGAAACCTTTTATAAATTTAAGGCGCTCTCCTTCTTTGTAGACAGGAAAGTAGGAGGCTTACTATGATCACAACAAACAATGAACCAATGAAAAAATAGTTATTACTAACCAAATCCCAAAATCTTATAGTTATCCAAGTATTACAAATAAGTTTTGCACTTGAGATTATTAATTATCTATGATCATAGGTCCTACTTCTAAGATAATTAGATCTTAGATATAATATGAAAAACCAACTATAGGGGACTCAAGGTTACCTTAAGGCCATTCTTTAGCAACAAATTTATGGAGTTCATTTTTACCCTTGACTTCATCCACACATGCTTCCTTTTGATTGTAACACTATAGAGTAACCATCATACATGTAGAAAAGAGCGATGGTTTGGCTGAAACTTCATTAGGGAGAATGCCCCATTGCCTACGAGCATCCATAGCCTCATTGGGTTTGCCTAATGATATCACAAGTTAGTACCTACTGCCAGCAGGCATCCATAGCCTTGACGAGTTAACCTCTTAAACCTATTTTACACTGAAGGCTCTAGTCCCATGTTTCCTACCATTTTAGGATTAGATTATGGACATTTCTTTTGTAATTGATAGATGGGGGAGTGGCTTCAAAAATCCCCTTAAAGGCATAGGATGATACCTTCTAGAGTGACTTTGATTACCTGCATAATTTCTTCGACGCATAAGGTACTTATAGGTACACAAAGGCAATAGCATGAATGAGCCATTTTGATGTGAGATGTCCATTTTAATGTGAGATGGATGAGGCTAGCCAAAGAATAAACAAAAGACACTTGGAGTCCTACTAAGCATAGTTTTTCATGTATGCTTTCTCTTTTTAAAGTAGTGTTCCACTATGAGTGGAGACTTCAGTAACTCTTCTGCAAGTCTTAATAAATACGCGCATATTTCATGCTTTGGTGTTTTGGTTATAGTATTCAAGTTGATTCTTTCATTGATATCATTGTATGGAACTATTAACTTTGTTATAATACCCTTAGTATTTTTTGGTAACTATATTTTGAGCAACTATTTTTTATTGATAATTGGAAATCTATATGAATTAGAAAAATGAAATTCCAGATCAGAAAAGGTATATCAACTATGAATAGTTTGGTATTATCATTCAATTAAACTTTTATGAAAATGATTGTTTATTCAATCATCTTTGTGAAATAGTGGTCTTAAAACATACAAATAATGATAAAGCATGAATGCATCATTTTTAAGAACTTAAGGAAGAAGGAAATATATCATCAAATACTCCCTTAAGTGTTCCATTCCATTGATGAAAGTGTCTTTTCCACTTTTGATCCAACATTCTTCTAGTATTTAAGCATCCCAAATGAAAAAGATCCTTGAATTTGGATTTGTCTTGCAAAATAGTTAATTGGTACCACAATTATGGGTACTAATACCGAATTGAGTACCGAAATTTTGGAAATTGAAATTCTGGGCACTAGTACCAAACTAACTACCAAATTGAGTACCGAAATTCTGGAAATTGAAATTCTAGGTATTGGTTGCCTGAAATATGGTACCAAAGAGTTAGTATGCAATACCGGATAATGTTGCAATGCAATCATTTTTATTTCAAGCATCCAAACTAAAGATTACCTTCAGATAAAATTCCAAACATGATATTCATAACTTACTTTATTGAAAAGAAAAACTAGAAACAAATCTAACTAAAAATAAATAATAAGTGGGAAAGAAATGTAATAGTTGAACCATGCTACTTTTTGAAATAAGATTAAGTGGAAAAAAATATGCAGTTGAAAGAAACCTCAATAGAAATCTGCTATAGGAACATAGATCTCTCATTTTCAACTAGTTTCCTTTTTAATTGTTATCATTCCCACATATACAAAGAACATGAAAAAGATGTTGCACTATATTTTAGAACTAAACTAACTACTATATGCATAATTATTTATTTGTTTATTATCCTACTCTACTTAAGAAAAATAAATTCCCCTCCTTAAGTATAGGAGTATTTCCAATGTAACCATGTGCATAACAGGTATAAAAATGCATTCATACTCAAGTTTAGAATGTAATCTTCAATGCATACCTGAGTGTGAAAAACCAGTTGTTTTAATGATGATGTCAAGAACTAATGAAGAATGAAGGAGTGATATGGTCTTATATTTTCTTTGAACCAACTTTAAATAAAATCAAAATTCTCATGGTTTACATCATTATTTGGCTCACCTAACATATCGTCCTTTACCGTGCCATGCATATCTTCTAGCATTAGATGATTATCCTCTTGTGTGCTTAGAGGATCCATAGTTAGGTATGTTAAAAATTCTTCAATCTCAGGTTCTAATGGGTGCTTTCTATCAGAAGTGGTCCATAATTGTCTGGGTTCCTCAACAAGTTTGCAAGGGTGAAGATCTTCTTCTGAATGTGGTTCATGGAGTTTTTGTTCTTCTATCACTTTTGGGGAGGCAGATAAGTTCATGACTACTGTCAAGATTTGTTCTTCCCAAGAAGCAGAAATCTCAACTACTGTTAAGATTTGAGGGAGTTCTTTGAAACTCTTGGTCATCCATGAATACTGAGTTGCTAGTTGCCAATCCCTTTCCCTCACATGTATTAATGTATGGATTTATTAAGGTGTCAAAAACATTAAGAATCCTAAAGAAATAGAAAGGAAATACACTTTAAAAAATACAAGAAAACCAATCATGTACATGAAGCACCATAATGCTAATAAGACCCTGCGGCCATCAATTTATCTATTCACATAAGTTGGGCTTCTATTCTTTTCATGAATCAATCTAAATGGAAACACACTTGCAAAGAAAAATAAGGAAACAAGGAGGCTTTGGAGCAACGCTGCAAAAGTGGACATGAAGGTTCTTACCTATCTTATTACCATTTTATCTCCACCCCGAAGTTGTCCCTGTGACTAAAATCATGTAGAAAACTTGTGGAAAAAACTATGCTCTAATCCCATTAGCACCTCACCAACAACAACACCAAAATTTTTGGTAAAGTTATATGTATTTAATTCCACCATTTCGTTATCGAATCCAAGATTGTAATACTTAGAGATGAAAGCATAGGAAATGCAAGATTAGAGCCCATTCTATCCTATGCTAACAACTAATTTCAACGAAGAATACTTTGGGATAAATAAAATCAAATGGAAAATCACCACAAGGCCTATCACTGGGAGATAAAAAAAAATTATTGCTATAAGATTTTTGGATCACAATATTTCATACTTGGATATTCATGTGATCTATCGTGAAAAGCTTTCTAAGGTTTTAGTGCCCTTCAATGAATTCTTGTAGTGACAATATAATCAAATGACTAAAAGTTAACACTAAGGGAATCAACACTTGGTGTAGAACAACTAATGCTATAAAGGCCCTAAGTTGCAATATTTCATGCACGAGGGTGTTAATACAAATATATGAGAGTAGCTCATTAGTGTATTTAAAATTCAACGATACTTTCCTATAGTGGATCCACACATATGCTACAAGAAAACAAATCCAATTAATGCAAAACAATTACATCCGAACTAGAGTAGTTTTATATAATAAAGAAACAAATAATAATAGTAAATAGACATAAAACATTTCAAATGAATTTAAAACCTATAAAGAAATATGGAAATAGAATACCGAGCTTAGTAAAATACTACATCTAAAATCTGATTAAACCTAAAATGTCAAAATACTAAGAAGAGGCATGAGAGTTAGAGAATTAGCAACATTTTATTGATGAAAAATTAACATTGTTACATCGAGGTAACACTCAAGTTTGCTGCCATGGTGAAGCTCTTAACGAACTATCTATGCCAAGCCCTTTTACAAGAATAGCTTTCCAACATCCTAGCTTTTTCATGAGCTTGAATATTTATACAAGAAGAGGTTTGGGTGGATCAAAACCAATCCCTCAATCTCTGATCTACTTGACTAGAAGTTACATTTAAAATAGTAAATCGAGATTTTACAACATAATATTGGGTGATTTTGATGCCCAAAAAACATATGAGATATTAAGTGATAAATTTTAGAATCTTAAAATAAGATATATTGGTTCTACATTCAGTTAAGATGACTTATTTTACATTTTCCTCAAATCTGGGCATGATTTGGAAACCTCAGAAAATTGTTCATTTTTCACAAATCGGACTCAAAGATCCTCATGTATCTTGCAAACCATAATGTATATTGGAGATAATGTTTCTATCAAGCCTAATTTTCCATATAATAAACAAAATTTCTCTTGGAATTTCCTAATTTAATTCCATTCCCTCATAAAATGTCCATGAAGTTGATTATTTAGATACTTTTGCCAATCTGGGTATTACAAAAATTTTGTACAAATTGACTTCGAAGAACTAGCTATAACTTTTAAACCATTTTAATTTTTTTGAAACAATTTGACATGGAAGTAAATTTTATGTTTTTAAAAAACCCATTTTCCATATTCTTGAGATTCACCACCATATGGATGGAAATCGAGGCAGAACATGGTAGTGTCAAAACTATTACATATTTTTGGCTCTAGCTTAAATCATGTTCTAGGAACCCACACGCATGAGATGAGTATATTCCAAGGATTGTACCAAAATATTAGGCCCATGTGGCACCTAATTTTCCATGATAGGGAAAATGAAAACATATTTTATAATTTTGACTTTTTTCTCCATTCGTGCAGGTGTGGAATTAAGTACTTAACTGTTGAACTAGTATCGAAATAAGTACCAAATTGATACAAAGATGGAAATTTCCATAGTTGAACATGCTCCTTGGCCACATAACCACATTAGTAACCCGTCATTGATAAAACCATATTAAAGACATGTTTAATCATTGAAAAGATAAGGAATCCATCATAATTAACCATAGGTTAGAAGAGGTTCATTTAGTGGAAGTTGATGGTATAATAGCTACAAAAAGTATCATAAATTTGGGAATATGGCTCATGAATAGCGACTTTATATATTGAATTATATAACATATTTGAATCCCAAAATGTTTCCATAGTGAATTCTTGCTTTGATGGTGTGACCAGCCAATTGTCATATAAAACCAGAGCTTGGGACTTCATCTCCTCATCATTTTCATCATCTTCTTTCCCAAGTGCCTTATTCGTCCTGAATTTATTTGTGCTCAACTCTTCTCCTCCCTCCACATCCATGGGTTTATAAGTACCTTTCTTCTATACCAAGAGTTGGGAAAAATTCATCTTAGTAAAATGCAGAATGACCTTGAATTCTTCACAAGTATCCTTGTTTTCACACTCTAATACCATAGGATTTAGATCATGCTTATGGTTTTATTGATCCTTATCCTTTCTCAAGTAACAGATAATGTTTTGTGGATCATATGTCCAAGTCGTGATATTCAGGAAGTTGAAACTTTCCAGTATCTAATCCATGGTCTTGAGAGAATTTCCTTGAATTCGCTTAAAATGGCCTCTCATTCAGAGAAAGATGAAATGTAATTGCCACTTTCTTTGAGATGAAGTGCACCCGATCACTGGCCAATATCTGTCGGATTTATGTAATTGCCCCTAGTTGATTTTCATGTAAATAAAAAAATAAGACCAAGGTCATGGGATAGGTATTCCAAGCTACATGTTAGGCATAACATAGTGATGGGTATCACCAATGGTTAATTAATGGCTATGGAAATTGGCAAAGGCATTAAGAAAGGAAAAGTGGCATTAATTGGCATTTTATTTATGAAATAAAGGAAAATAGTATAAAAGGGAGATGAAAGGTCACAAATTTACATGATATAGAAATTGAAGGAAAAATGAATGAAAATGAAGAAAATAGAGGCCTCAATGATAGAAAGGATTCTGATGATCAACTGCTAGCTTTTTTATATCTTGGGTTGAGCTCTCTTCGATTGTCTCATTCTCTTATACTCTTGCACACTTAGATCATTCTTGGCGCATGCTTGGAGCACTTTAGCATTCACTTGGATTTGGAGAAAGAGGGCAAAGGAAAGTAGGAAAGCATAAGGGAATAGGTGGATCAACAAGTACACCTGGATTACTTTACAAGTAATAGATTGCATGTGTGATTTTATTGCTTTTAATGGGTGCATGGCATATGCATGTGATTATTTGGTTATGTGTTTTCATTGGTATGGAGGATTTCCTAGATTAATAGTGGTTTTAACCTTGTCTTTCAATTTCCTAGATAGCCATGGTGTCATGCTATAATGTAATTGCAAAAATATTAAAATTATAGTCAAATAAATTCCAAGAGTGATCCAAGAATATAAAATATAAATTCTTCTTTATTGATCAAACCCTTGAGGTAGGGTAACACCATACAACTACTTCTTTAGGAAGGGAACACTCCACAAGCCATATTCTTTTCAATACAACAATATTTGAAATCTCTCAATGGGGAGTCTCTAGCCTCTATATAGGCTTCATACATATAATACCATGGGTAATTACCATGCGTCTCTAAATACCATACATCCAATACCATGGGCTTATCACATTATTTTCTAACTACTTGTTGTCCCTTGTGTAATGTGGGTTAACCACTTTATTTATTAATTGTGGCCCATTTATTTATCGTCCTTACATTATTCATTACATTATTCTCGTGAGTACATCCCTTTGTACCACATATTTTCTCCCTTGGGTATACTACACATGCTTTTTTCCACTTGATTTTTTTTTATTGGTGCTAAAAATTCCTTATGGCTATGGATTGGAACAAATGCTCTAGGAGCCCTGGAAAAACTTGGTTTGAGTTACTAGTCCTGGAGCCTAGGTTGGGACAAATGATCTAGAGCCCTTGGTTTATTCATTTACTAGTCCCTAGATCCAATTTGGGCAAATTCTCTAAATCCCTCGAAAGTTATGGGTTGAGTTACCGGTTCCTGGAGCCCTGGACAACTTGGGTAGACACTGATCTGGTTGGTGTCAGTGATGTCTGATTGTGAGGTGGAATCAATGGTTGAGGGTTGAGGTGGTTTGGCCTATAGGATCCATGGTTTCATTTGTCTTAGTTTATTCCATGAGATCCCACATTCATGCTTGGAATATGGTGCAGGGGTGATTGGCTAAAAGAGAGATTTAGTTCAACCCAATTTATGGTCGGGTGTTACGTGGAATTCCCTGAATTGGTTAGTATTTTCATATATTAATAAGATCTTTTCTTCTATTGTGATTCATGTATGTTTGTAGAGATTATGTTAGTGATATTATGGTTGAGTTTCCATGGTTTCTTTATGGTTATTTTTTGGTTATATGATGGTTATATGATGTGTATCATATATGGCTCTTGTCATGAATGGTTTAGTTATTTATTGGTCAATGAATGTATGGTATAATAAATATTTTTGTAGCTATGTGAAGAGGGAATATGTCCTTCTTGGTGATTCTCAGATGAATCTCAAACTATTATGATTAGGTATGCATTCACGACTTGAAGTTTACATGCTTTCCATTTGTTTGACGAAATTTCTTTTATGTTCTAGGCATTCTAGGTCAACTTCTACCTACAATTTTGAATGTGTAGTCATGTTGTTATGTCATTAATGATTTTGAGAAGTCTTGGCAAGTTTTGGGTAGTGCTCTATAGACTAACCTAGAATTGTGGCTCAGATCTCAAGACCACACCCTCTAAACTAGACAATTCGAGTCACAATTGTACTCAACTAGGCTTGTAAGTGTAGTTGGAGGTCTTCAACGACATGGAGGCATTTTCATGCATGTGTTTGGGGGTTAAGTTGTCTGAAAATGAGCCCCAACAAAAGGTTTGGTCACCTTGGGTGGTTCCTTGGCCCCTGATTTTCTTGTAGCCTTGAGGGATGAGGTGATTTATTAGTATTTCGTTAATTTGTCAACCCCACTTTCTTAACTATAGCTTGTAGGTTGCGTCATGTCATAATAACTCTTTGTCTCATGTTTACCTTGGCAGGCTAATGAAATTGGGTAAATGTGGGAGGGGGTTGTTACAGATTGGTATCAGAGCTCCCAGGTTCAACACTTGGACTAGAAGGGGCAAAATGTGTTTGTCATGCATGCATGTTAGTTGTGTATCTTCTTGTTATGCATGCATTGTGATTTTCATTATTGTGGTCTTGTGTTGAGATGATTGATATGTTAATTTTAGTATATATACATATGTTTTGCTAATCTGGATTAATTGTGAAGATGAGATATCCTCCCCTAAACTTCACTTAGGTATGTTTGATCATGTTTATATTTGGTTTATATGACATGGTATGTTTTCAAGAAGAAGAAGATCAAGATGACTAGAAGAATGGTGGAATACATTTCACACGATTCTCCCTACAGATCAAATGAACAACATGAAGATGAGTACTCTCTTTACATAGTAGATACATTGAGAATTTTGAAAGAAGAGATTAGAAGTTGTAAGGCAGATAATGACAAGATCATTTAGTCATGAGAAAGACTTGTTATAGCACAAGAAAAGAAAGTGGAAGTTAGTGCATCCATCCTTCAGATTCTGTTAGATTTGTAGAGATAGGGACCACTTAAGATCAGTCATGGATAGGAGGAAATGACTATCGAGGCATATGGCAGCAGGTCTCATTGACATGCATGACAATGTAGAAATTCTCACTATAGATTAACCTGATTATGCAATATAAGTAAAGCAAAATACTTAATGTACTTCTACAATAAAACTTGCAGAAGATGGATCAATTTGAGAAAGATCAAGAAGAACAAATGTAACAAAGAAGAAGAATCAATACACATGACACATAGAAGAATACTCTGGGGAAAGCCTCAGCTAAAAACCCCACTATCTGTATTATCATACAAGTGGAAATATCTCATGATTACACACAGCTTTAGCTCTCACAGCTATCCAGCTCTCAGTACAATCCCTCACACTACTCATAGACAGAATAGACTACTCATATGGCTTCTCCTTTGCCCTCCAAGCCTCCTATTTCCTTGTGTTGTTTTCCCTGGGTGTTTCAGCTGCAACCTTGTGTGACACTAATCTCAGACACTTCAACACATTGTAAACTACGCAAATCTCAAGGAATGAATTCCTTCTGCATGCAAGAGATTTTATTATAGGAAAATTCTTGCAACTGATAGTACATTGTCCCTACCTTTAATCTCAACTGGGTCTTTTTCTGAACTGACATGCATGAGTTATTTATGAGAGAATATTCAGTTATCTGAAGTACACTAGTTTCATGCATGCATGCATTAACTAACTGAACTCACAATTAGTTCCTCAAACTGTTTGGAACTAATTTAACTGGAATTAACTTAGTTAACTGAGCTAATTAATTACAAATCAATTATAACTAATCCTTATGTCCTTAATTAAGGGATAACTTATCCTTATTTCCTTAATTTAAGGGATAAATGTTGCATGACTCCACAAAGACTTCTAGCTTGAATTTCTTCAACTAATTAATCCAAGATTAATTTATTAATTATTTTTCAAGTAGCTCATGAGACTAAAGACGAATTTTAATTCTCAATTTTAATTCAAGGACAAATTAAAATTGGAATATTCTTGTTGCCACATTTCAACGCTCCCTCTCAACAAGAAAGGGATTATCTACCACCCTGATCCTGTCTCTATGGAACTCGAATTTACACTTTGACAATGCCTTAGTCAAAATGTCAGCATCTTGCTCCTTGGTCAAAATATACTGCAAAAACATGATCCTCCTTTCCACACAGTCTCTGAGATGATGATACCAAATGTCGATGTGCTTGGACCTATCATGAAATATTGGATTCTTAGAGAGTTTTATGCAACTCTGATTATCGCAATAGATCATAGTTGGATCCATCCTATGATCAAAAAAACCAACTAGAATTTTCTGCATCCAAATGGCCTCACATGTTGTTTGACTTGCAGCCATGTATTCAGCCTTTGTTGAGATGAGTGCAATTGACCTTTGTTTCCTGCTATACCGAGAAATTGCAGCTGACCCAAGGTTGAAAATTCCTCCTAATGTGCTCTTTCGATTTGATGGACTCCCTACCCAATCTGCATCAGTGAAGCCTTGTAGCTTCACTCCCTCTGTCCGTCTGTACCATAATACTTATTGAGATGTGCCTCTGAGGTATCGTAAAACATGCTTAGCTGCCTTCCAAAACATCTTGGTAGGATGAACCATAGCTTGACTTAGCTGGTTCACTGCATATGAAAAATCTGGTCATGTGTTCACTAAATACATCAGTGAACCCAAAGTTTCCAATACACAGTAGCTTCTACTACTTCTCCTGAAGTAGCATCCTCCTTCCTCTAGTTAACTTCTAGAGGAGTTTTCATGGGCTTGCACATCTCCATGTGAAATATCTTGAGTATCTCATTGGCATACTTGCCCAGAGACAAAAACAACTCCCCATCCTTCTGCCACACTTCCATGAAGGAAATAGTGCATGCGACCCATGTCTTTCATCTCAAATTCTCTTGCAAGGTTCTCCTTGCAAGACATGATCAATTGGTCATCACCTCTCAATATGAGATCATCAACATAAAGAACAATGATCAACTACTTACCTTCCACCATGATGTGGTACAAGTTAGCATCCGCTTCACTCTTTGTGAAGCCCAACCCAGTGAAGTAGTTTTCGATCATGGTGTACCAAGCACGAGGTGCTTGCTTTAGCTCATAAAAAGCTCTCTTGAGTTGGAACACATGCGACTCATGATCGAAGGTCTCAAAACCTTCCTGCTGCTCTATCTACACCTCTTCCTCAATCTTTCCATTGAGGAATGCAGTCTTCACATCCATCTGATGGATCTTCCAACCCATCTGTGCTGATAGTGCCAACATCGATCTGATAGATGAGTACCTTTCTACAGGAGCAAAAGTCTCATTATAGTCAATCCCCTTGAACTGTGAGAAACCACGAGCAACACATCTTGCCTTACGTTTCTCCACACTACCATCAACAACTTCCTTTACCTTGTAAATCCAACGAAACTCACAACTGACTTGTTCTCTGGTCTTGGAACCACATCCCAAACACTATTCCAAACTATGGAGTCATACTCCTCCACCATAGCATCAACCAAAATCGGCTGCTGCACTGCTTCCTCAAAGGAAGATGGCTTGGTATCAACACATTCCCCAACAAGGGCCATGTATCTAGTGTACCTCTTAGGTGACCTCCTCTGTCTGCACTGAGAAGACAGTTCTCCCACATTGTCTCTCGCATCTAACAAAAATTTGTCAGCTTCTCTTGTGTGCTCTTTTCCCTACTTGGAAGACTCTTATTGAGTGGATGTTTCCACTCCTACAACCTCTGCATGTGGCTTCTCTGCATAATTCTGAGGCTCCTCCTCCTTAGGAACCAAAAGTTCCTCCACAACCTGTAGTTGGAGCTCCCTCTCAATGGAAACTCGCATGGCGTTCTGCTCAACAAACTTGAGATCTCAGCAAACCATTGTCCTCCGACTGGTAGGAAAGTACACCCGATATTTGTGGGGTGTATTAGTGTACCCCACAAGTATCCCCAACTTAGTTTTCAGCTCAAGTTTCTTCCAGGCATCCTTGGTCACATGGAAATATACCAATGAGCCAAAGATCCTGAAGTGACCCACATCTGGTCTCTTCCTGTAGAAGGCTTCCTCTAGTATCTTCATCCCAAGTATGCAGTGCAAGTTTCTATTCTGCAAATAGATTGTTGTGTTGCATGCCTCAACCTACAAATAAAGTGGTAGGCTTGGTCATGCAGCATTGCCCGAGCTGCCCCCACAATCATTCTATTCTTCCTCTAGGCTACCCCATTTTTTTGTGGGTTATGAGGTGTTGTAAACTCTCGTTTAATTCCTTCTGTTGCACAGAAGTCATTAAATTCTTGAGAGACATACTCTCCACCATTGTCACTTCTTAAGGCATTGATCTTCTTCCGAGACTCTTTCTCAACCAAAGCTTTGAACTCAAAAAACATTGAAAAGGTTTGGTCCTTCTTTTGCATGAAATAAATCCAACATTTATGAGAAAAATCATCAATGAAAATCACATAATACCTATGTTTCATGGTGGATGCTGTCGAGAATGGTCCACACACATCAGTATGAACTCGCTCTAAGATCGCTTCAGCTCAACTATCTCAATCATGAAAGGAAGACTTCACGTACTTTCCCAAGGTACAACCTTTGCATGTGTCCACTTGCTCAAGTTTACCTTTAGGAAGTCTGGTAGAGATCTGTTGCATTATCTTCAAGGCGCCATGATGCAAGTGGCCCAACCGCCTATGCCATAACTTGCTAATGTCTTGGATTTGCACCAATTCTACTTTCAAACTTAATGCAGCATAGTCATCTACCTCTAGCTTATGGAGATTCTTCACTCTAATCCCAATCCTCTTGGTCTGACCCATGGTTATGTGCCTCAGGAATGCCTTTCCCTTACTGAAGACAACATCATAGCCTTTGTCTTCCAACATCGTGACCCATACCAAGTTCTTATTCAGTCTAGGCAGATTCTTTACATCAGTCAAGGTGAGAGGAGCTCCATGCCCCCTCTTAAAAGAAACCATGCCTTCTCCTGAAACACAGTACTTTTTGTCGTCACCCATATCTATGTGCATCTTGAGGTCTTTCTCCTTCAAGGTATTGAATAAACTTTTATCGTCGGTCATGTGGAATGAGGCTTCACTGCCCAGATACCAAACACAACCCACCATCGGTGAAACCATGCATGCGATGAGTGTAAAATCCATTTTGAACTGAGAGGCTAATGCCTCACCTTCTGATCCTTTCGAGGATCCCTTCTTGGATTTCTTCAATGGACAATTAGTTGCATAATGGCCCATCTCATGACAATTAAAGCATCTCACTTTAGATTTCTTGATCTTCTTCCCTCCATGAGAAGAACTCGATTTGGAATGAGAAGCCTTCCCTTTCCCTTTCCTTGCCTTACTTGCTAAGGCCAGATTTTCTTCATCGTCATGCTTTGATGAAGAACCATCTCTTGTGCTCCTCCAGATCTCCTCCTGCACCAAATCCAACCACAATTGTTCCCAATCTGGCAGTTTCTCTCTTTCATTCATAGAGTCCTGGTATCTATTCCAACTCTTTGGAAGACCAAGGAGAGCAACGCTCACCATATCATCATCGGCTGTCATTATTCCCACACTACCAAGCTCATCTCTGCAGGGGTGAGCTTGTTCAGATATGTAGAAATAGAATTTCCCTTCTCCATCTTGATTTCCAAATCTTATCCTTGAGCGCTAGTTTCCTTTGGTCTCTACTATTCTGATATAGGTACTTCAATGTCTTCCACATTGAAAATGGAGTCTCCTTCCCATGGAGACTCTAGAAAATGTGGGCTTGAACTCCCTCCAAAAGAATCCTTCTCGCCTTCGCCACGCATTTCTTCCATTCAACCAATTCTTGTGCATTGGCTGTAGCTGGCTTGGGGATTTCTTGATCAATGAAATCCTTCAAACCATTGTCTTCTAATACCGCTTCCATGTGATCCTTCCATGCTATGTAATTCGAGTTTCTATCCAGAGCATACTCAAGTCTCAAGCCATTGAACGCCATTGGTGAACTTTGAGGTGTGATAAGAATTAGATTTTGCACCTGCAACCAAGAACTTCAAACTTCAAATTTCCCTTCTTAGTATACTATTCACAACTCTGACCACCTGTGCTCTAATACCATGTATAAATTCTCACTATAGATTAACTTGATTATGCAATATAACTAAAGAAAAATGCTTAATCTACTTATACAATTAAACTTGCGGAAGTTGAATCAATTTGACCAAGATCAAGTAGAACACATATAACAGAGAAGAAGAATCAATACACATGACACACAGAAGAATACTCTGGGGAAAGCCTCAACTAAAAACCCCACTACCTGTATTATCATACGAGTGGAAATATCTTAGGATTACACATAGCTTTAGCTCTCACAGCTACCCAGCTCTTAGTACAATCCCTCACATTGCTCATAGACAGAATAAACTGCTCATATGCCTTCTCCTCAACCCTCCAAGCCTCCTATTTCCTTGTGTTATTTTCCCTTGGTGTTCCAACTGTAACCTTGTGTGACACCGATCTCACACACTACTCCAACACACTGTAAGCTACACAAATCTCAAGGAATGGATTCCTTCTGTATGCAAGATATTTTCTTATAGGAAAATTATTACAACTAATAGTACACTATCCCTTCCTTTAATATCAACTGGGTCTTTGTCTGAACTAACATGCATGAGTTATTTATGAGAGAATATTCAGTTACCTGGAGTACACTAGTTTCATGCATGCATGCATTAACTGACTGAACTCACAATTAGTTCCTCAAACTATTTGGAACTAATTTAACTACACTTAACTCAGTTAGCTGAGCCAACTAATTACAACTCAATTATAACTCATCCTTATATTCTTAATTAAGGGATAAATTCCTTAATTTAATGGATAACTGTTGCATGAATTCACAAAGACTTCTATCTTGAATTTCTCCAACTAATTAATCCAATATGAATTAATTAATTATTTTTCAAGTAGCTCGTGAGACTAAATTCGAATTTTAATTCTCAATTTTAATTCAAGGACAAATTAAAATTGGAATATTCTTGTTGCCACATTTCAACAGACATAGTCAGAGATGGTAGGTTCTTGGATACACCTGATAGGAGGGGTAATGACCATGAGTTCTATTCTAGTTCTGGTTCAGAGAGACATCATCATCATCACTGCCATCTGTTATCGGGAAATCTAGTGTCCATTCAAAGTTGCTAGTCCCACTAAGATAGGTAGCTATCTTAGAAACAATCAAACTAAAGTTACTTGTGTTTTCCTTTATGGGAAGTAGATGAGAGAGAAACAGAGGGTACCAACCTCAGTATTTTTCTTGGTTCCTTGCTTGTTTCCTCTCCCCTTTGACATATCTTTACCGCTCCTTCCTCACTTGTCCCACTTCAAAGAACACCTATAGAGTCAAAGCAGCATAATACCATCAAAGAAAATGGATCTACAATCATAAACAATATAGGACCAGATATGTATTGACCACACAAATGCATATATCAACTCAGACATACAAGAATGTGGAGGAAAACTCAAATAGATTTATTGATAGAAAGAGTAGAAGAGAAGATTAAAACCCATTGATCTGAACCAGCATCATCCTCCCAGCATGAAAGCCCTTCTTCACCTCATGAAAATCTTAGATCACCCAACACTATGATGTTCCACAAAGAAACCAACAACACTTCCTTACAAAATACAAGATTCCAGCCT
>APFE031366884.1:215602-232841 GCA_000404065.3 Pinus taeda
TACCTCTTTATTTTTGTCAAGCTTGAGGAGGATAACATATGCTTGTTCTATAATTTTCCCTTCAGGCAAACCCATCACTATGTTTTAACAAGCCTAGCGACAATGAAACTCGCTCTTGTCTGCATGGACAAGTTTGTCACTATTGTTTTAATGAGTTTAACGACAAGGATAACTCAGTGCTTTTCAATTTTAGAGAGTCTGAAAAGAGACAGAAAGGAAACTCCAGTAATCCTTTTTCATCATATAATCCCTTAAGTCCGAAAAAGTATAAAATAATATGAAATGGATGAATTTTCAATAGCTTTAATGAGCCGAACAAGAAAAGCACTCGATATTTTTATGTCATGATCCCTCAAGTCCAAAAAGATTAAAATCTAGAGGATGGATAGCACTTCCGATTGTTTTAACGAGCTGGAGAGGCCAATTGCTGAGAAATATTTTCATATTTTATGAGTCAGATGAAAAGAGCTTAAAGGAGACTCGTCTTTTGAGGAATGAGTGATATTTTCGGGTAGCAGCTAGTTCCAGGTAAGGTTTGGAACTTTCAAATCACAGTAGTGTAAAGAAGATGGCTAACAGAATCACTCGTCGCAGATGTTCTTCAAAAAGGGGTAAACAATCAAATGGAGGTGTATGATTGGCTAAAACAGAATGGAGGTGATGGTAAGAACACGACCAAGGCTCAAAAGCTGATGATAATGCGATCGCAATGGTTATTTACCAAAGGTGGGTTCATTTTTTTAATGAGCTTAAACTCTAGTGGAACATATTCTCATTGCTAGGTTTATTTTTTAACGAGCTTGAACTTCACGTAAAACTACTCATGCCAGTCGTATAATAAGGATGCCTCATCGATAGGTTCATTTTTTAGGGAGCTTGCACCATTCGAAACTTTGTTTTGGATCCTTTCATTATGCAAGCTAGGGACGACCAATCCTACGAGTTTAAAGGGTTAGGAACCTACAAACTAATAAAATAAATGGTCGCTTTTCACTTGCATGCAAAAATTTTTGCATGCCCCCAGGTATAGCGAAGTAGAGTTTCCAGGCTACCATATAGAAGTTCTTGCATCCACAAGATGGTTCCATCTGCGTATCAGACAAAAAAACTTCCTCGGCTTAGTCCATCAGACGAAGGTGATTCTAGCTCCAATCACCTAACCTTAACGAGGGAATCTTATTCCAGTCTAATCCCATTTTCCTAAACGGACAGGTGTGTCAGACTAGTCATATATCCTCCGCGGAAACCTACCCTATACCCAAATTTTTTTTGCCGAAGTAGACCAGGGTGCATGCCCCTTGGGTTTCAATCACAATCATCGAATCACTCGCATTCATCAGGTGGACGGACTGGATATTGATGAGATATTCCTTGTGCAAAAAGGCCAGTTAGGGATGGCAGCTAACTATTGGCTATGTGCGAGCCGAGAAATGAAAGCTGGTCTATGAGCCTGACCACTCTGCCTTCATGCGGAAAAACATCACTCGAAAGAGTGAGGAGAAAATGGCTCCCATGCTATAGATGTAGTCACGCCCAAGGAGTATATTGTAATATAAAGGTCCTTGGATTACCATTACGTTTAGATAAATGGTTTTCCTTCTCAAAGTTATAGACAAGTTTAGAAGGATCCCTAATGGTCGACTGGTTCCTTTGCCAAAGCCTGTTAGATTTCACATTTCAAGCAGAAGCGATGGCGAACCAAGCACTTTCCAAGCAGTCGACGAAAGGATACTCACAGAAGCCCCTTCATCTATGATAGTACCGACCATGACCATTCTGTAAGCTTGTACTATGATTCACAATAGTACATTAGATGGTAGATGGGGTCGGCCTAGTACATTCCAATTGAAGGAAATGACTAGGTTACTTGGAGGTGGGACCGAATAAATGGCCGGATATGTCTCTAACAAACTTCCTTCCTATGGTAAAGGAACGGGTAAATTTCCCCCATGTTCATCGGAGTCTGTGTTCACGAAGAGAATTCGAACGGTGTCGTTCTCATTCTCCTTGGTGACTATATCATCTGAAGGTAGACCTTCTGAAGACAAAACTGGGTCGACTGCTGTCTCGACCTATTGACTTTGGTCTGGTGTGGACTCAGAGGATTTATCTTCAATGATAGGTGCTTCAACCGACCACAAAGGTGTGTTAGTCAGACTTTCAACTAGCAATGGACTCGACAAGAGTTTCTTATATCCAGGAGGAAGATGTAGCAGTGAAGTAGGATGGTTATCCAAGACCCTTTTAGCTTCATCTAGGAAGGGACAACGATGGACAGCATGATCACCTTCACACAGTCTACAAGGAAATTTATATCTTCCTTTCTGTCCATTGACTTTGTTCTCACTAGTTGATGGTGTACTCTCAACATGATCATTAGAGGTTGACGACACCGGATTGTGAAAACGAGGAGACCAGTCCCTTAAGATCTGTGGGATGCAAGGAAAATCTCAATGATAGTGGTCCCCTTTGCAAATGACACATGAATATTTGGGTTTGGACAGTGCAGTGTGTGGATTTTCACTAGATGATGAATGGTTGCCCCTTTTGGCCGTTGGCTCCTTCTTCTTCTCCTTCCCTTTCTTCTTCTTCTCAGTTACTTGGTTTTTATTTTTACCAACTTTACCAAGTGAAGAGGAAGGAGGAGAGGGAGAAACAAACGAAGTAGAAGGTTGGGGGGTAACTTTAGTATCATCTGGTTGCTGATTTGATTGCTCAGGAATCATGGTGCTTTGAATGACAGAGTCAAGAAGAGCCATACTGGCAGGCCAATCATCAGTCCTGGAAGAGACAATGTGGGCATATGAGGTGCACCAACATCCCCCTAAGAGGAGAAAGGACTAGGATTTCCCCCAAGGGGAAATCCTTGGTTGGTGGAATCCATTTTATCAACCTAAGATCAACGAGGGAATAGTGACATTATTCTGATTAAAATAAATTTTATGATGCTTTGACACAACTTTCTTTTTTCAATTTTTAAGAGTCGCGAAAAAGCTAAAGATGACTCTAGTATCCTTCGATTTTTAATGAGCCTGAAGTGACAAGTGCTTAGATGGACCTTTTCTTTTAAGGAGTTTGAAAAGGAATGAAAGAGACTACGCTAGAAGTCTAGGCAGAGGGATTACCAAACCAATCGCAAAACCACAGAATAATTTTTACGGTATGGCAGTCAATCTTCTCGAATGTTGTGTTCAGTGCATTGCGATCGATAGGGCGGCAGACACAGATTCCTAAGGATAAAGGATATAGCCTATTGTGGTCTCCCAATATATACTCGATGGTACGTAGGAGCACAAGTCTGTACTGGCACTTTTCGTCTCAAAGAGGAGGAATCACCCAACATACGATGAAAGCGATAGTTACTAGGCTTTATGACGCTGGAATACATCTCTAGCCTAGACTTCTAAATGTTGTGTGTTAGGTTCCAAAGCGTTTTTATGTTCATTCAATTTATTTTACAGTTGATCTTTCTTAAGAAGTTTTCCTTTAAGTTTCACCACGTGATGTAGATATACAATTCCTAAATATGCAATCTAAGATGATAAACAGTCGTTTACTCTTCTTTTTGCAATGTAAATCCTAGCTTCTAACGAAAGAGAAGTGAGATTCTTTCAACATAGAGCAGAGAGCACACACTAGATGCACTGTCCTAAATCAAAATAAACAAGCAGTCTAAATGCAAATGCACATGTATGTATTTGTTTTCTGCTTTCTTAATGTGTGAATGAAAAAAAGAATGCTAAGTACAAATCTGAACTATCTTTTCTCTCAAAGCGACAATGCTAACAATTTTCTCTTCAAAAGATGAAAGGAAGACGAAGACGACACTTTGCGATTTTAAATTCAAAAAATGAAAGGAAGACTAAGACGACACTTTGCAATTTTGAATTCAAAAAATGAAAGGAAGACTACTTTGCGATTTTGAATTCAAAAAATGAGAGGAAGGCTAAGACGACACTTTGCGATTTCAAATTTAAAAAACAAAAGGAAGACTAAGATGACACTTTCAACTTCAATTTGAAAATTGTTTTCAACACTTGAAATACTATCAATTCAAATCAAATACAAGAGTAACAGTGTAATCGACCATCAAAAATATTAGGATTCTTTTTCTTTAACTGAAAACGACACTTGCGACACTTCCAAAGCAAAAGATGATCGCTCGATTAAGCTACTTCTTTGTAAAGGAGAACTGTAAATGGAAAAAAATACATAAAAACATTTACAATTATTTGTACAATGGAGGCTGAATAATGCAAGGGAATGGAGTTTCAATAGTGGTATATTGATCACAAATAGCAAAACTCCTGAATAAAGCTGAAGAGAGAGAAGAAAAACCAAAATCTAGAGGTCAAAATAGTCTTATCTGATCATTGCACCTGTAACACAGCGAAACAGGGATGCATCTCACCTACTGCACATGGGAGGTGTGATGCATCCAGACTATCAAAAGGAGATAGTGCAATGGTCCACAGACGAGACTTTAACTTGGTTTTTGGTCACAGTTTTCAGCTTAGTTCAGGGATTTAGGCTGAGCTAATGATAGTCAGTAAATACAAATCATAGGGGCTAATCTAACGAGGTTACTTGAGCCACCACTAGGGAAATTAGGATGTTTGCAAATCAATTGTTCAGTTTATAAACAAAACCCGGAGATGGACTGAAGCAACATTGATCTACTTTGAACTTGCATAGCAAATGTAGTTAGAAGGCTAGCTAGATTAACCTTAGGCTCCGTCTATAGTTTATAAAGCAAACAAATATAAACAAGAAAACAAGCTATTCGCTCCCCAATGGAGTCGGCATTTTGTTATCGAGAAATCTAGTGTCCATTCAGAGTTGCTAGTATCACTAAGACGGGTAGCTATCTTAGAAACAAACAAACTAAAGTTACTTGTGTTTTCCTTTATGGGAAGTAGATGAGAGAGAAATAGAGGATACCAACCTCAGTATTTCGCTTGGTTCCTTGCTTGTTTCCTCTCCCCTTTGACAGATCTTTTCCGCTCCTTTTTCGCTTGTCCCGCTTCAAAGAACACTTGAAGAGTCAAAGAAGCATAATACCATCAAAGCACAAGGATCTACAATCATAAAAAATATAGGACCAGATATATATTGACCACACAAATGCATATATCAACTCAAACATACACGAATGTGGAGGAAAACTCAAATAGCTTTATTGATAGAAAGAGTAGAAGAGAGGATTACAACCCATTGATCTGACCCAGCATCATCCTCCCAACATGAAAGCCCTTCTTCACCTCATGAAAAGCATAGATCACCCAACACTATGATGTTCCACAAAGAAACCAACAACACTTCCTTACAAAATACAAGATTCCAGCCTCTGGATCTTGGGGATGAGGATCCATATATAGATGTTTGCAGGTGGGTGAGTCAGCTTCTGGGATTTTGCTTAGTGTCCTCCCTCTAATAGTTCTTTGTTCCACTTGGAGATTCATGATCTCTTACTCATCCCTGGGCGAATTCAGAGAGGCAAGTGTCAAATGGGCAGTTTCTAGAAGATTCTCTGGGTTTCCACCTAGCCATCTGCTTCTGCCATTTGTCTGCTCTTGCTCATCGCACCCCACAGAAGGGCTTTTCAGTATGCATCGCACCCTTAGCACTGAGTAGTCTGTATGGTCCAGTTTTGACCATTTCTGAGTAGTTTTTCATGGAGAACTTCTGGGAGATGATGTAATCAGCTGACCTTGCTCCTTTAGGGTATGAAACAACACTTTTAGGGACTTAGAAGCCCTTGGTTTATGGACATATGTGATTGGGGTTACAGTTCCCAAATATGTCTATAACACCATCATCTATATATGAGGAGTAAGCAGCAGTACTTTCCATAAGATTTCAAGAAAGAAAAGACTCTTACATTTGATGGAGAAATGAAGAAGTCGCAAGATGCAAAAGCTTGGTTACTTGGGATGAATAAGTTTTTTTAGATTACATGATTGTTCAAAAAATATGAAAGTCGAGATAGATAATTTCAGTCTTAAATGAAGAGTAGACATTTGGTGGGAATATGTGAAGAATCTCAGAGGCATTTGAGAAGAGGCGTTGACTTGGAGTGAGTTCGAGAGACTTTTTGGGAAGAAGTATCTATCTGAAATATACTATGATAACAAGGAAAAGGAGTTCTATGAGTTAAAGATGGGATCTATGACCGATGAGGAGTATACTAGTAGATTCTTGGATTTGTTGAGATACTTTCCTTATCTTAAGGAGGATAATGAAAATATTCAAATATTCATCAGTGGGTTGTTGATGTATTTCAAAGAAAGGATTGATTTTGATGAGCCTAGATCGTTGGAGTAAGCCATCAGAAAGTTGAAGCATTTTTATGAGAAATCGAAGTGTAAGACTAAGTCTAAGAAAGATTGTAAAGGTAATGATAAGGATAAAGAAAAGTGGGCTAATAAGAGAGGGAAACCTCAGGATACAAATGACAAAGAAAATGCAGTATCGGACAAGAAATTCAATGCAGTCGATAGAGGACATGGATTTTAGTCTTAGGAGAAGAACAAGATTGATGGTTGGAAGCCTTTTTAGTGTTGGACTTGTGGCAAGGATCATTGTGGGATATATTTCCCAAAGTATCATGTTGGAAGAATATATATTTATAGTGCTCAGAAGGCACAAACAATTGGGAATGTTGGACAGAGTATTCCTTGGACTTATGCATCATTGGATAATAGGAAGGTTGATTGTCAAGCATCTATTATCAAGATGGAAGGTAAGATTTGTGATTAATTTACTTCTACTTTGATTAACCCTAGATATATCTATAGTTATATCAGTCCTAACCTAGTGAATAAGTGTTTCTTAAATAAAGAAGTGCATGCAGAGTCTTAGTTGGTGCAACTGGCTACAGGTACTAAGAAAAGAGTTCATTATTGGGTGAGATCCTGTGCATTTGATCTGAATGGTATGTCTAAATAAACACATCTAAATGTGCTTCTGTTGGGATCATATTCTATGAATCCAGTTCACAGGAAAGATAGATCAACGACTTAAAAATTATCCTCTTCAAGGGGGAAACCTCCTTTAAAATACATAAATGAAAAATTCTTGGATGATAAAAATGACAAGACCTCCTTTTTATGTATAGGATTCTAATGGGTCACAATATATTTAGAGCCTACATAACAATAATAATGTAAGAGCATAATAATAATAATAGTGGGGTTCTATGGGGCATAACAATAACAATAAAGGGGCTACACTAAAATTAAAAATAAGGGGGCTACATTAGTATTATAGGGACCTAACATGACCCTGTCCTTCAAAAATGTGTTGTCCTCAACACATGAGTAGTTTTGGATGCTCTTGTATAACATTCTCATCCTCCCATGTGGAATCTTCAGCAGGTAAATTCTTCCACTTAATGAAATACTTTGAAATGGATCGCTTCCATAACCGCCGGGTTCTTATTTCTATGACTGCTTCAAGCTAAAATATGTTTTTTCCTTCTTCGTCAAGTTCTAGAAATACTGTTTGAACTAGAAGCTTGTCATCGATAACCTTCTTGAAGAATGAGACATGGAAAACTGAGTGTACTCGGGAAGATACAAGAAGCTCCAATTTGTATGCCATAGTACCGATATTTTTCAACACCTTGTAAAGATCATAGTACTTGGGTGATAATTTATTATCATTCTTAGCTTGCTTTAGAGACATTTATTTTTATGGTTGTAGCTATAAGAATACCCAGTCACGTACATCAAAACCTATTTCACTTTGATGCTGATTTTGTTGTTGTTTCATTCGATTATGCACCAAAGTGAGGTTGTCCTTTAAGAGTTGGAGAACTTGTTGTTGATGCTCAATATGATCTTCCATTGCTTGAACCTTATAATTTTCTCTTAAAGGTGATGTGATGGATGGTGGATGATATCCATAAAGTGCCATAAATGGGATCATTTTTTCAGTAGTATTGAAGGAAGTGTTATACCACCATTTAACTAGAGGTAACCACTTGACCCAATGTGTTTGTTTATTAGATATAAAACAATGAATATATCCTTTCAAACATTTTTTCACTATATAATTTTTCCCATCAAATTGAGGATGACAAGATGAGCTATGAGCTAATTGAGTACCAAGATGAGAAAATGGGATTTCTGTCACTTATTATAATCTTTGGGTTTCCATGAATATTTTGAATTGTTTCCATAAATGCAATAGCAAATGTACTGGCTTTAAAAGGATGAAATAATGCACAAAAGTGTGCATACTTGGTAAGTCTATAAACTACCACCATGATGACACTCTTTCCCTCAGACTTGGGTAAATCTATGATAAAATCCATTGAGAGCTCCTCCCAACACTAACTTGGAATTACTAGAGGTTGTAACAGACCCAAGGTTTTAATTGTCTCAACTTTATTTTGTTGGAAAATAAAATATTCCACCACAAACTTCTGAATATCATATTTAAGGCCATCCTAAAAAAAATCCTTCTTGGCCCTATGGTAAGTTTCTAAAAATCCCAAGTTCCCTCCTAAGCGAGAGGTGTGAAATTCCAAAAGAATATTTTGGTTGAGTTCGGAATTATTAGAAAGATATAAGAGATGAATCATTTTTCCAGCTAAATGGATCAGATGTACTGGGATCTTGTTGCAACATTTGAATGAGTGTCCACACGTCTTCATCATTCTTCCATTCATCTCTTTCTTTGGTTATCCACTCCGATTGGATAATAAAAATGGCACAAAGAAATGCTTCCACATCCTCATCCTTTCTTGAGAGTTGCATCTATAACAACATTTTTCTTCCCTTTTTTGTAGATGATTTCAAAGTCATAACCCAACATATTTGTCACCCATTTTTGGTGCTCTTCTAAAGATAATATTTGTTCCATAAAGTATTTAAGACTGTCATGATTTGTTTTTACCTTGAATTGTCTTCCCATTAGGTAAAGTTTCCATTTCTTGAATGCATGTAATATTGCCAACCTTTGCTTCTCATAAATAGGTTTTTGTAAATAATTTCATTTCATTGGAAAAATTTCAAAAGAAATGGGTCTTCCTTCTTGCATTAAAACAACACCAATTCCATTTCCTGAGGCATCACATTCCACAATAAATATTTTTGTTAAGTTTGGTGTAGTTAAGAACGGTGCTTGGCACATTGCCTCTTTAAGATGTTCAAAGGCCTTAGTTTCTTCTAGAGTCCAAGAAAATGCATCTTTCTTTAGTAATGATGTTAGAGGTTTTGCTATTCTCCCATAATTATTAACAAACTTGTGATAATACCCCATCAACCTGAGAAATCCTCGAAAATGCTTTATGGTTGTGGGGATTTTCCATTCCTTAATAGATTTAATTTTGTTAGGGTTTATCTTAACAACCTCATGAGATACAATATGACCCAAATATTCCACATCCTATACTCCAAAGATACATTTGGAGTTTTTTACATATAATTATTTCTCCTTCAATAGTTTGAGCACCCTGTCAACATGTTGAACATGATCCTTCCAAGACTTGTTGTAGATTAGTATGTCATCAAATAATACTAAAACAAATTTCTTAGGAAGGGTTTGAAAAATGGAATTCATCAAACCTGAAATGTGGAATGTGCATTAGCAAGGCCAAAAGGCGTGACCAAAAATTCATAATGACCCTCATGAGTTCTGAATGTTGTTTTTCAGAATGTATTCAATATGCATTATAATTTGATGATGTCCTGAATGAAGATCCATCTTGGTGAAGTAAATTGCTCCATGTCATTCATCCAACAATTCATCAACAATTGGAATGGAAAATTTATCTTTAATAGTGAGCTTGTTGAGCTCCCTATAATTGAGCACGTACACCATGATCCATCCTTCTTGTGCACCAATACTACTGAAGCAAAGAAAGAACTTTGGCTAGGTTTAATTATACCCGCCTCTAAGATTTTTGCAACCATACTTACCTCTAACATTTTTGCCTCTATTGGAGCCCCATTATTTTTCATCTATGTTTGATCTTTGTGAGAGTGAAATTTGTTGCACTTGGTCCCATAATTTTGATATATCATGTTGCAATTATTCCTCTTCATCCGTCATAGAAGACCTTTCTGAGGGCTTCATGGGTGTAGAATTCTTTTGTTTGGGGGGTCTTTTAGAACCAAATATTGATATCTATGATTTAATGTGCCCTTTGAATCACTTAAAACTAATTTTTGAAACAAAAGTTATGCAAAATTAAAAAAATTCACACCTTTTTCTTTCTCTTTAGGAGCTCGATATTACAACTATTGTATATCTGTAAATTTGAATCTCCAAGGTCTGAAATTTTGTCCTATGGTATCCCTCTAAGTCTTCTTTCCAACCCCACAATTCATATCGACAATGAATTCTTCAAGAAACATTTATGCCCAATCTCCCATAATGACCTTATTATCAACTGGTTCAATAGAGCGAACTTGTATGGAGTGCCATGTGTCACTGTTTCAACCTTCGACCCTGTTTGAGATTTAATTTTGGATCTGGAAAAAACACTAACTTCCTTGTATCATATCTCCAAAATTACAACAAATCAATATTTTAAATTTGTACACAAATTTCACCAATATTTCCTCTCCATGTGGTCAAAATTTCAACTTCTATAATCTTGTAGAAAAAAAGTTGTAGTGAAAATGCCAAGATGAGCTGTTTGAATAAGAGAAACCCTAGAATCCAAAGCTCTGATACCAAATGTTATGCAACCAGTTCATAGAAAATATAGATAAAAAAATTAAAAATTATCCTCTTCGAGGGGGAAACCTCTTTTATGTTACAGAAATGAACAATTATTGGATGATACAAATGACAAGACCTCCTTTTTATATATAGGATTCTAAAGGGACACAATGTAATGAGATCCAACATAACAATATTAATGTAAGGGCACAACAATAACAATAGGGGATTATATGGGTCACAACAATAACAATATGGGAACTACATGGGCACAATAATATTAATAAGGGGGCTACACTAGCATTATAAGGACCTAACATCATACAATATGTTGTTGGGTATGGATTGGTTGAACATCCATAGGACTAAGGTAGATTGCTATGATAAGGCTATTGAATTCCTGGATGATGAAGGAGAGAAGATAATATTATAGGGTAAGAAGAAGCCTATATCAGTGAGAATGGTTATAACTATATAGCTAATTCACAGTAGAAGGAAAGGGTGTATTGTTTGCCATTCATATTTCCAATGATAAAGGGAACGATGTTGAGGGTTCTGAAGGATTGAAGAGGTATCTAGTTTTGCAAGAGTTTCAAGATGTATTTCCAGTAGAGACCTTAGAGCTACGCCTCACAAGGAAGTGGACTTTTCTATTCAGTTGATGTCTGGAAAAACGCCAGCATCTAAGGCACCTTACAATATGAGCACTCCAAAGTTAGTGGAACTTAAGTTGTAGTTGAAGGAAATGCTTGACAAGGGATACATAAGGCCAAGTATATTACGTTGGGATGCATTGGTGTTGTTTGTGGAGAATAAGGATGGTACTCTCAAGTTATGCATTGACTATATGAAGTTGAACAAGTTGACGATCAAGAACAAGTACCCTTTTCCACAATTGATGATTTGTTTGATCAGTTGAAGGGAACAATAATGTTCTCAAATATTGGTTTGAGATCAGGATATCATCAGGTATGCATTAAAGAAGAGGAAATTTACAAGACGAATTTTTGGACCAGGTATAGGCATTATGAGTTTCTTGTGGTTCCTTTTCATTTGACTAATGCTCTAGTTACTTTCATGTGTTTTATGAATAGTGTGTTGTGTACTTATATGGACAAGTTTGTGATAGTATTCATTGATGACATATTGATATATTGATATATTCTAAGAATGAGGAAGAGCATTCAAAAAACATAGTAGTATTGTTAATATTGTTGAGAGAGAATCAATTGTATGCCAAGATTAGTAACTAAATTTTGTTTCAGATAAAATGTCATTACTTGGTGCTTGTGTTTTCAAAGAAGGTATAGTAGTGGACCCAAAAAAGATCAAAGCTATCATGGAGTTGGAAACTCCTAGGAATGTGGATGAGGTGATATAATTCAAGGGATTAATAGGTTATCACAGGAGGTTCATCAAGAACTTCTCACATATTTCCTATCATATTACATCATTGCAACGAAAATGATAGAAATTTGAATGGACAAAGGAATGTGCAACTAGTTTCGAATAATTGAAGCAATGTTGGGCATGGAATCCCCCCCAAGGCATGTTTTGGGGCTCAAAGCCCAAGTTTTGACCTGATATTACTCTAAAGGCTCTGTGAATTGTGGATGCGGAGTGTGAAATGTATGATAGAGTCATAGGGTTGTCCGCCCTAGTTTTGTAATGTAATTTCAGCCTACCCATGGTTTGTGGACAATGGGATTGTATAAATAGAGCAAGGATCTAACTGTAAGAAAAAGTGAAGTAGAAGAAGCATAAAAAAGGGAAGACTAAGTGACTAAGTGCATCTTTTGGTCATAGAGTAGGAGAAGGCTTTGCAGCTAAGTGCGCAGAGGCCTAGTAGTCCATAGTTGAGTGGGCGAACCCCAGCAGCTGGGTGGGAAGGGCAGAGTCGAGTCTGTAACCAAAGAAGGGATTAATAAAGAGAAGTTTGATATCAATCTGTGTATTCATTCTTGGATTATTGCAAGTTTGATATAAATTGCAAATATAATTTTTATTTACTGCGAGCACCTGTATGAATGATTTATGTTGTTAAGTATAACTTAAAGCACGCAAGTAGGCTAAAATAATCAACTAACATTGGAATTCTAGTAAGGATTTGGGCAATAATAGCGTCCAACCCCCGAGTGGCGTTGCGCAAACGCAACATCTCAGGCTGCGAGGTGCGGGAAAGTACACATAGCGACATAAGCACAGGGTCGAACCGCGGACCACTTGAACTCATTAGACATCTCCAAGGTGCGGAAACCTAGTTCTAGCACCCTCCCATACTACTTTGGGTGAGACCTTAGTTTGCGTTCCGCAGATTGTTGTTGAAAGGGCCAGTAGTACCGGGATTTTTTTGGCTAACATAACTCTGAACCTAGGTCAGGCCCCAATAAGCCAACAAATGGTTCCATTGCCGAGACCGAGATCTGCATAAGAGATGTCTGATGTCGTGTCACTGGGATTCTATAAAGAAAGAAATTGAAAAGTGGTTGGGCATAAAGATTCACGAGTTCACAACGAAGAAAATAGGAATCCATGAGTATCGAGGGAAGAATGGTTAGGGCGCTACTTATATACGGAAATCCACAAAAAAAAAATTGCATCCTTCCCCTCTGAGTTGTACGAGTGGATCGCAGAGCTAGCAAACCGTCAGGGAAGGTGTAGGCTCGATAAGCCTATTGTGTGGACTCCAGAGTTGGTGCACAGACTAAAAACATCAGAAGATAAGATCACGCGTGCTGTGGACTATTGGCTTGATTGAATTATAGGAGGGTTTATCATCAAGTTCGCGGTAGATACTTCGGTTGGCTATAGCGAGGTGGAACGACACTTCCTCAAAGGACCGTGAGGTAAGTACGTTTAATATTTGAACACTTGGATTTAGATGCTACTATGTGAAAAGTGGGTTATGCGAATAAATTGATGTTTGGGGCTATGCAAAGTGGGAAAATCTACAGAAACAAAGGTAGTGTAGAGATAGAAACTAGCCCCTTGATTTCACCTCTGCGAGAAAGTGAGGAAGAGCTTGCGAAAGTCTCACTAAGAAGTGCGATCAGTCTGATAAGACAGTGAATTTCGTGCATACCACCCTCACCTACACCACCACCAGTTTCACCATCTTCACCCCCATCTTCATCCACACCACCTTCTCCACCTCCATAGTTCAATATGGCAAGCGCAATAAAATTGCCAATGTTCAAAGGAGTAGGAAATGAAGATCCAGACCAATTTTGGTTTATGGTAAAAGCTATATGGGAAGCACAAGGAGTCACAGATAACAATATAAAGAAGGAAACACTGGTAAGTCAATTGCAGGATTGCGCACTAACATGGTACATTAAGCATTCCAATGAAAATCCAAATGTAGGGATAATGGATATCTAAGCTGTGCTAAATAGGGAATTTAGCAGTCCAAAATTAGAGACACAGTCAATTATTGGATTTAAGGAAATTGTGATGCTTTTAGGTGAGACCCCTTGTGAGCTAGATTAGAGACTGAAGGGTATGATTCATTAAGCCAACATGACCTTGATGGATGGGAAACACTGCACATGGTTTGTAGCATCACTAACGATGCATCTAAGGACAGCGTTATCACAGTAGATGCTATCCACTCAAGCCGAGGCCTTGGAGAGTTCAATGAGACTGCACGAGACCTCGATAAAAGATCCTAACCCGGGAGTCCAAAAGATCCACGTGCAGTTGAAAACCTTGTGTCTAGAGATACAAAGCTTGAAACAAGACACGACAAATCACCTGAAGTGCATGAGGAGGTATGGTGCATAAAGTGCAAAGGCCAAGGACATGACAAGGACCATTGTCCAGTCTTCGTGAACTACCTGGTGGGAGGAGGGTTGATTCCATTGAGACCAGAGGCATAAGCAGGACTAAGTGTGTCACCTACATTATGGTGCATGATTTGTCAGATAGGAGGGAAGCATGTTATAGATAACTGCCATCTATTACAAAAGTATACATAAACATCCCAATAGTTGTTCTATAATTTCTGCCGGTTAGTAGGCCATGATGAGCGTACCTGTAGAAGTTATGAAGTGATGATGGATTAGACTCCTACCTATAGAGTTCAGACTGAAACACGAGCCCTCGATCAAAATACAATGATGGCACACACTGGATTTCAGGGGTACAAACGAGGTCGAGGTGGAATGGGGCTAGAAACGGGTCGCGCGCAGCTGATTTGTTACAATTGCGGAGGGCCAGGGAATTATGCCTGTGATTGTACAAATCTAACGAGAGCATCATGTTTATGTTGTACTTAGTTTGATCATGAGATGGAGGAATTCCCCACACTGATAGCAAGGTTGTGCGATAAAGGAACACTCCAACGTCTCCCGACTCAGAACCCGCAAATGATTAAGTCTGAGCCACGCGAGGAGGACCCGAATGTAAACATCATTCTCCGAAGTGGTATTACGATAGGAGATGACAAAGGTAAGCAGCCTGAGGAGAGTGCCTAGGTCCACAAGGCTCCAAAAAAGAAACTAGAATTTGATATGGAGCGCGAGAAGGAGACATCCAGGGAAGCTAAGAAGAGCTTCACAGAGGCCTCCACTTTAGGTAGTAAAGACAACTAGAACCAGAGATGGATGCATCAATGCTCACTACCTTTCTAGAGACATGCATGAAGTTGATATGCGACAACAAAGCAGTGAAGGGGCTGTAAGAACTGATCACTAGATGTGCTATACCAGGAGAACAGCGCATAGTTTGGAAGCTCGAAAGCACACAAAGCGAAAGGGAAGGGGGATGAGATTGACTACATAAATAAGGGAATATGAGATGGATCAAGTGATTTTGGATCTAGGATTGGATGTGAACGTCCTGCCAAAGAAGACATGGGAGCACATGGGTAGGCCCGCATTGTAATGGTCCCCTATTCAATTGTGAATGGTGAACCAACAAAATATCCTATCGATGGGAAGATTGCCATGAATAACGGTAGATATCAAAGGTGCGAGCACGCTTGTAGATTTCTAAGTAATAGAGATTGTTGATGACATCAATCCCTATCTCGCACTACTAGGAATAGATTGGGCCACTACCATGAATGGAGTGATAAATATAAAGAAGCACAAGATGATTTTTGAGAAAAAGTCACTACGCGTAGTGGTACCTTTAGACCCCATGGAAGGATCACTCTACACAAAGCTGGTGCGCGACTGTGATAGTGACGACGATCTAGAATGTATCTACAAGATAATCATGCGGGAGTAGGATTAGGTGAATCCAACAATGGATGACAAGATTTAGTGGGAGCGCGAAAGCTCCTGCACCTCAGATTTAGACGAGGAAATAGACTGATGGCAGAATCGGTTACACGAGGTGACCATGCTCAACTGCAACATGATGATAAGGTCACTATGATGTGTAGCAATTGAGGCAAGAGATATGCTTATATATGACGGGTTGAACGAGGTGGATGATTTCCTGAACAAATTTGAAAAAGAAGTGTTGGAACAACAACATTTTGACGCTTTGAAATGGGCACTATGCATGACACCCGTAAGATGGTGGGTTATGCATCAAAGAAGTTTTTAGAATTAGCACGATTGCAGAAGAATGATGTACATATGGTTTGGAAAGTCTCAGATGTGGATTAAAGTCGGGTATGACAGACGAAACAGCCTGCATGCCCACCTCTCCAGATGGGTACAGGCATATGGTGTGCAACCTGCACGAACTCATAGTGTCCTCGCGATAGGAAACAAGACCAACAAGTAGGAGTGGGCAAGATGAAGGCGCGAACGATGAAGTATGATAAGACCAAGTGCGCCAATGAATATCCACGTGGAAGCCTTTGACAAAGTGTGTGAAGTACTAAATGCGGTGCACCATGTGAGACGTACTGACTGGGACCTACGCATACCTGCAGTACTATGGGGTTATAGGAAAATGGGCAAGAAACGGATGGGACAAACACCCTTCCGGTTAGTTTATGGCATGGAAGCTATCATGCCAATGGAGTATATTATACCTAGTCTACAAATAGCCATGCTCACAGGTATGATGGACCGTGAGGCTTTGGAAGAAAGGCTCAGACAATTGGACGAACTTGAGGAGGAATGGTTATTGGCTAATTTTCATCAGTAGGTACAAAAGCAACGTGAAAATGCCTGATGCGATCACCATATTAAGTTGCACACCTTCAAGGTAAATGATTTAGTGTTGCTATATGATAGTAAGTTTGAAACATTCCTAGGAAAGTTCAGAATGTATTGGCCGGGAACATACGTGGTTAAGGAGGTTATAGACAGAGGTGTAGTACAGCTGGTCAAACTAAATGGAGAACCTTTCCCAGGAAAGGTGAATGGAAGCTACTTGAAGCCCTACATGGGTGGGTCGGCTATCTGGCTAGCCCACAGAAGCACTGTCTTCGCACACCAAGGAACTAGACAAAGGTGTGGCAAAATAAACATATGCAGCAAATATCGGTACAGATGTATGGAAATAGTTCAGACACAGAGGTCTTGGATGTTAGAATATTATATATATTACGGAGCAATGGAACACATAAAATATTGCAGAAATATAAACACAGAAAATGCAC
>APFE031366884.1:252524-265914 GCA_000404065.3 Pinus taeda
AGAAATTACTATACTTTTACAAGGCAATTTTACAGTTGTTTTTAGCTTCAGGGGCGCTGCCCTCGAAACCCCCCGCCAGGGGGGGGCTCCCAAAGGTCACAGCCGCCCCCCCTGGACCCCCCCTGTAGCGAATATTTTACGGGCGGCGTTTCCGCCCCCATTTTGAACTGGGGTCCAATGTGGTGGTACTTTTGAATATAGAAGATAATCAGGCTCCACACCCAACATTGGAACATCAGATGCAACAAATCCATCAAGCAGTAACTTAGTGTTTTGTTGACCTAAGCACAATTCACGAATAGTTGGAGGGACTCCATGCAAAGATCACAGAGCTGACAGAGTGACTTGAGGGTGAGTCATGATATTTGTGTTGGGGGCCTTTTGGACATGTAATCCCCCCCAAGGCATGTTTTTGGGCTCAAAGCACAAATTTTGACACTATATTATTGTAAGGACTCTACGAATTGCAAACGCAGAGCATGAAACGTAAGATAGAGTCATAGGGTTGTCCGCCCTAGTTTTGTAATGTAATGTCCATGTTCTGTGGACCATGGGATTGTATAAATAGAGCGAGGCTCTAAATGTAAGAAAAAGTGAGGTAGAAGAAGTAGGAAAAAGGGAAGAGTCTAAGCGACTAAGTGCATCTTTGGGTCATGAGTAGGAGAAGGCTCTGCAGCTAAGTGCACAGAGGCCTAGTAGTCCGTAGCTGAGTGCGTGAGCCCCTACAGTTGAGTGCACAGGGCGGAGTCGAGTTTGTAACCAAAGAAGGGATTAATAAAGAGATGTTTGATATCAATCTGTGTATTCATTCTTGGATTACTGCATGTTTGATATAAATTGCAAATATAATGCTTATTTACTGCATGCACCTATACGAATTATATATTTTGTTAAGTATAACTTAAAGCACACAAGTATGCCAAAATAATCAACTAACATTGGAATTCTACTAAGGACTAGCGTAATAACAGTGTCCGACCCCTGAGTAGGGTTGCATGAAGGCAGCATCTCAGGCTGCGAGGTACGTGAAAGTACGCGTAGCAACGTGTGCGCAGGGTCGAACCATAGACCACTTGAACTCATCAGACATCTCTAGGGTGTGGAAGCCTAGTTCTAGCACCCTCCCATACTACTTCGAGTGAGACCTGAGTCCATGTTTCGCGAACTGTTGCCGAAAGGGCCAGTAGTACTGGGATTTGTTCGGCTAACTTAAATCTGAACCTGGGTCAAGCCCTAATAAGCCAACAAATGGTCCCATTGTTGGGACGGGGATCTGCATAAGAGATGTCTGATGTCATGTCACTCGAATCCAACAAAGAAATAAATTGAAGAGTGGTTGGACATAAAGATTCATGAGTTTGCGGCACAGGAAAATAGGAATCCACGAGTATCGAGGGAAGAATGGTTAGGGCGCTACTTATATATGGAAATCCATGAAATTTTCTTTGCATCCTTCCCCTCTGAGTTGTACAAGTGGATAGTGAAGCTAGCAGACATTCAGGGAAGGTGTAGGCTCAACAATCCTATTGTGTGGACTCTAGAGTTGGTGCGTAGACTGAAAACTTCAGAAGATAAGATCGCACGTGCTGTGGACCATTGGCTCGATCGAATTATAGGATGGTTTATCATGAAGTTTGTAGTACATACTTTAGATAGCTACAGCGAGGTGGAATGATGCTTCCTCAAAGGACTGCGAGGTAAGTACATTAAATCTTTGAACACTTGGATTAAGATGCTACTGTAAACATTTCAATTGCAAATATATTGTTTATTTACTGCGTGCACCTGTATGAATGATTTATGTTGTTAAGTATAACTTAAAGCATGCAAGTAGGCTAAAATAATCAACTAACGTTGGAATTCTAGTAAGGATTAGGGTAATAACAGCGTTCGGCCCCCAAGTAGGGCTGCGCGAAGGCAACATCTCAGGCTGCGAGGTACGGGAAAGTACGCGTAGCAATGTGCGTGCAGGGTCAAACCACAGACCACTTGAACTCATCAAACATCTCCAAGGTGTGGAAAACTAGTTTTAGCACCCTCCCATACTACTTCGAGTGAGACCTCAATCTGCGCTCCATGGACTATTGCCAAAAGTGCTAGTAGTACCATGATTTGTTTGGCTAGCTTAAGTCTAAGCCTAGTTCAGGCCCTAATAAGCCAACAAGAAGTTTCTTACAAACACTCGAGTTCTAAAGATTTTATATCCAGATAAAGAGTGTGCCGTATATGCAGATGCTTGCAAGATACGACTTGGTGGAGTCTTGATGCAAGTAGGATAGATAGTATGTTACAAGTCACAAAAACTAAAATACTCATGATCTTCAGTTGACAATGATCATTCATCCACTAAAATGTGGAGGAACTATCTCCTTGGCAGGAGCTTCATTTTGATGAGTGATCACAAAGGATTGAAGTACTTGTTTGACCAACCTAATCTGAATCCCAAGAAAATTAGATGGTTGGCCACACTCTGTGAGTTTGACTTCAAGATCAAGTACATTAAGGGTAAGGAGAACAATATTGCAAATTCTCTTATCATAAGAGCGCTGGTAAATCACATTGCAGCTATGAGTTCATATGCAACATATTTACAAGATCATATCTTGCAATCAAGATAGTAGAATGAAAAGTACCATCAACGTAAGCACACATTACAACAACAAAGTACAAGTGATCAAGATGGGGATTATCATCTCATGGTAGATGGTTTGGTCATATTTAGGGACAGGATCTATGTGTTAGACAATAACGAGCTCAAGATGTTTATCTTGAGGGAATTTCATGTTAAGTCATATTGAGGTCACCTGGGATATCATAATACTTTGACAGATGTGAAGAATTTTCACCATTGGCCAAATATGAAGAAAGAGGTAGTCGAGTTAGTCGCAAGTTGTTTGGTTTTTCAACAATTAAAAGTAGTGTGCATGCATCTAGGTGGTTTATTGTAGTCGATTTCGATTCTAGAGTGGAAATGGTAGTTCATTTCAATATATGTCATTATAGTCTTACTGAGGACATGTAGACAACATGATTCCATTATTTTGTGGTTGACAGGTTGACAAAGCTAGCTCACTTCATTCCAGTAAAGTCTACTAATTAAGCTAGTGAGGCAGCTCAAATTTTCATTAGGGATATAGTGAGATTGCATGGTGTTCCTAAGAATATTGTGTTAGACAGAGATTCCAAGTTCACTTCTAGGTTTTGGAAGGAGTTGTTCACAGGTTTGGGGACAAATTTTCTTTTAATACATCCTATCATCAACCTATCAGCCATAGATAGAGAGGGTTAATAGGATTCTCAACGATATGTTGAGAATGTACTTCATGCATCAGCAACAAAAGTTGGAAGATCATCTTCCACTAGTAGAGTTTGCATATAATAATGGGTATCAGGAGTCCTTGAAGATGAGTCCATTTGAGGCATTTTATGGGTAAAGTTGTAATACTTCCATCATTTGGAATGATCTGGTGAACAGGTTGTTGATTCGACCAGATATGTTGGTAGATATGGAACAAGAAACGTAGGTTATCAAGAAGTATCTAAAGGAAGCATATGACAAGAAAAAGGGTTATGCAGATCAACACAAGGTATTTAAGGAGTTCTAGGTTGGGGAACATGTGTACTTGCACATCAAGCCCTAGAAGAGGTCCTTGAGGATTGGGTCGTGTGCCATGCTAGCACCTAGATATTACGGGCCTTTCGAGATTCTTGAGAGGATTAGGCAAGTGGCCTACCAAGTTGCACTGCCTCCCACAATGAAATTCCATGATGTTTTCCATGTTTCATTTCTTAAGTATGTGAAGGATGTTGATCATGTAATTTACTGGTCTGTATTTAAGGTGAAACTAGAAGGAGAATTCCAGCCAAAAACATAGTGCATTTTGTAGTGAAAGATTCTCATGTTGTGGAATCGAGCCATGAAACAATGTAAAGTGCAGTGGAAATACTTTGGGCCTGATGAAGCTACATGGGAGATGGATTATCAGATGTAGGCTATGCATCCTTCTTTATTCCCTGGTTGAGCAGATGTAATATGATATATGTTTTGATGTTGTGTTTTGGTTCTCTCTCTCTCTCTCAATGTCTCTTGATATTATATATATTATATATAATATTATTATATATATAGATATATATATATATAATATATATATATATATATATAATAATATTATTATATATAGTATAGTATATATATATATATAAATACACACCGTATCGAGTTATGTTATAAAGCTCCAGGGGAACATGTGTTTTGTTAGTCTATAAGTGTCATTGAACACTAAGGATGGTATTCCCCTAACGGGGAGGGGTTTGTAACAACCCCTAGTTGATTTTCATGCAAATAAAAAAATAAGACCAAGGTCATGGGACATGTATTCCAAGTTGAAAGTTTGGTCAAATGTAGTGATGGGTATCATTGGTGATTAATTAATGGCTATGGAAATTGGCAAAGGAAAATTGGCATTAATTGGAATTTTATTTCTAAAATAAAGGGAAATATGACAAATGCGAGATGAAAGGTAAAAAATTTGCATGAGAGGGAAATTGAAGGAAAAATGAAGGAAAATGAAGATAATAGAGGCCTCAATGATAAAAAGGCTTTTGAGGATCAGTTGCTATCTTTTTTACAGTTTTGGGTTGAGCTCTCTTCTATTCTCCCATTCTCTCAGACTCTCGTACATTTAGAGCATTCTTGGAGCATGGTTGAATCACTTTAGCATTCACTTTTATTTGGAGAAAAAAGGCAAAGGAAAGTAGGAAAGTGCAAGGGAACAAGTGGACCAATGGTGTTACACAGAATTTTGTCACTGTCCCTGTACTCCCCGTTCCTTGATCCTAGAGGATCTCTACAATGAAACCTGCATGCTTTGCCTTCATGAAGAAACTCCCATTGTGTCCCTCTTTATGAGCAGATCAATTCCCTTTTGCACCATTTCCCCTAAAACTTTTGTTTTGCCCAATTTACAAGACCGACGCTACTACCCTTTATCTGCCTCGTGCCAATGTGCAGAGATTAGCACTATCCCTCCTGTCGATCGGAGTGACTGAGCTGTGTTCTAGTCATGCTGATCCTATTATGGAAAGTTTTTTAAATTAGGAGATGAAACTTCTAGCTCTAGAATCTTCATAACGGAAGTGTGGTAAATGGTTTGGCCGGATGGGGTCAAGGATGACAATTTGGGTTCCTTTCCCCTATAATGATGGAACTACCTCAAGGGATAAGACCTTCTCCCATGTGAGGAGGATCCATCTCCCATCCATTTTTCCTATATAAACCTCCCTTCTTCCCAAGAACAATCTAGTTAGAGTGTTGATGTTTGTGTGCTTATGCTATTTTGGTTTGGAGTAGACAAGCAAGCTATTACTAGTTGTAGTTATCTAGTTGTGTGAGGGAGAAGCATGATTGGTTTGAAGTGAAGCCTAAAGGGAAGAGATTTAAAACTATTTTTGATTGAGGCCATCGTGGAATGCTAACAGAAGTATGTGGGAACCTGGTCTTGTCAGAGGAGGACTACAACGTCAAGACAAATGGTTGTAATCTCTCTTTGATATTAATATATGCAACTATCGATTGATTTCCTACATGTTTTGTAATATTAAATATTCATGGCTTAATGTTTCTTGACTTTTTAAGTAAGTTGAGTTGAAATTTTTCTATTATCATGTTTGTTGTCTGTTGTTGTTTACTTGTTTCAGGTGCTTGAAGAAGGAAGCGAGAAAGCGAGGATATCATCAAGCAGGATGAGCAGACCAAGAGGTAGGCCCTCTTGATTGATTCTAACCCAAGGAAATCTTCCATAGAATGTATATGTTGTGGCTAGACTCATTATCAGGCTAGAAGAATCTATTTGTGTCCAAACTTATAATTTACTTCACCACAAATTGGTGACTCCACTGAGGATCCTAATCCTTTTGTTTGTCTTGGATTTCATGATTTCGTGAGAGCTTTTCTAGTTCCACGTTTTCCCTTTGGTTATGTTTCTTTTCTCCTGCTTAGTAGTCTAAGTCTAATATTCATAGTAGTAGATCTAGTCCCTGTTTCAATTTTTTTTTCCTTAGCTCCCTCGATCAGGGCACTTAATTCACTGACAATCGTGCCGATCAATGCGAGTTGCTGAGAAATGGTCGCGCCAACTAGCCTCTGGTGCTTGTTTTCAATTAGGAAGTCGCACCGATGCCTGTAAGTGGAGGTTAGGGCTTGACCCAAATCTTGGCAAGTGTGTTTTTCTCTTGTGGTTTTGACCCGGTAAGCCTTTTGGACCATTTTCTCCCTTATTAGAAAGCTACTTTTCATTTGGTTTTGTTTGCTTATTGGCTCATCATCTTTCTGCTTGATTGATTGAGTCATTGAGTGGCCAGCGACACTAGGGCATCTAGTTTGTTGTCCATTCAGTTGTTTGTGAACTCACTAAGTCAGGTTGTAGGTGTGCTTACTCTTTCCATTTTGTTTTTGGTCCTTTTTACGACTTTGGCCTCTTTTTGCACAAGTTCGAAAAGTTTTCGTTTGCTTGCCTAAATGTTTCTTTTCTGGCATGGATTACGTTTTTCATCTTGTGTTTGGTAAAGTTGATGTTTCATTGATCTGAATGAACTTCTATTTTCGTGTTTTCATATGCTTGGATAGCTTATTGTCTCGAAAGAATTTTCATCGAAAGATTATATTCAAAAAGTTTGTCTCATTGTTTCTTGAAAAAGCATGAAATTCTATCTTGTTGCATCATTATGCTATGATAATTTGCATCACTAAAACACTAGAATCACATTAGCATATTAAAAAGGAAAAGAACTTTTTGCTTTTGAAAGGACTAATAGATAAGTGCTTGTCAGGAAATTAGGAATTGGAATGCATTTTTCATTAGATTATTTTTTGAAAAAGTAAGGTAGTGAAAGATCATTTCGTTTTCAGTTACTTGATTGTTTGCATTTGATTGAGAAGTTTCTACCCTCTCTAGTGTAGGCATTTCATCGAATTGAAAGGGTCTTGTCTCAAGATCAACTTTAAAATGAATTCAATTAACCTAAGGTGCATTTAACATTAATGATCATATCTAGAAGGTCTAGGCTAGAGACGTGTTCTGATATCTTTAAACCTAGTAGTTGTTGTTAGCTTCAGCATTAAATAGCACTAGTACAGATTTTTTCTCCATGTACCGTCGAGTATATAATGGGAGACCCCACTAGGCTGTAATCCTTTTATCCTTAGGAAGCCAAGTCGAATGCCTTGTAAATGCGATACACTGAACACAATATTTAGGGAGATTGCTTGCTCATACTTCTTGGTTCACCAGGAGGTATTCTGCAGTTCACAATTTCCTGGTAATCTTGTTTACCTAGATCATCCAGAGCAGTCATTTGATATCTTTGACTCATTAAATGTAAAAGATCATTTGAGCACTTGTCCTTTCGATCTTGTTTCTAATCGAAAGCGATAGTGTCATCTTTGTTTCTTTCTTGATTCTTAAGAAATGAAAGAGCACCAATCTTTTATGCATCTTAATAATTGATTTCCCATGATCCAAAAACACCCTGTTAGTATTTTCTGAGACCAAATCATGAGTTTTCCCCTAAAAGGACATTTTAAAGCCTTGAAGTTAATTGTTCTGTCGACTAAGACAAGGTCATCGTGGCTAAACCATCTAGTTCACCCATTTCCTCTTCCTCTCCTCTATATGAAAGATTGTCTGAGGAGTCATTTCCTAAGTTACCAAAGTCACTCGAGGATAAAGGTCTTGAACTCGCAATTTTTCTGAGAATTCAACCCTTGTCATATCGTCCTCTGCCTACTTCTTATACTAGGTCATCTTCCGATCTTAGCTCAGAATCTCTAGAAAATCTCGTTCAAACTCCAGAGAACTCACGAAACACTGACGGTCAGCTTGGACTAGTTATCTATTCTCTGAACCCTCTGTTTGACCATATTGTGATGTCACCGCAATGTCCTTACAGTCTCTATGACTAGTCGGGTTTTCCTTTGGAACTATCCCCTCGTACTCATTAAGTCATTCATCATCATTAATTTTCAAACATGGAACCTGAAGGTGATGCTCCAATCACATCTCCGGATGAGTCTGAAGTTTCTAATCCACACACGGTTGAGGGGGAAGAATTGCAATTTTAGCTTCCTCCTGTTAAGGGATAAATTCCCCTAGGGTCTTGGGTTGATACCCTAGCAGATTGGAGGTTATCTACATAGAGAAACACACATTCCACATAGCCATGATGCTAATATAAACAAACTCTATGATGAGAGGTGTACCTGGGGGTCCTTCGTTTGGGACGGTCTAGCCAGGATCCAAACCCTCTTGGAGTTCCTTTTTCTCCTTCAACCTGCAAAATAATCAATTCAAGAAAGTACAACAGTATATGGACCAAGCATCATAAAAAAATCATCTTCATAGCATATTGAAAGGTAGTTAGTTATACAATTAAAAAAACCATTCATATGTGAATCATAACATTGATATCATAAACATGGAGAAGATTCATATCAAGAACAAGACAAGTGTTTCTTTTATTACATATAACTAAAGTACAGAAAGGATTGATTTCACCTGAGTCGTCCTTTTCGCAGGCTCCAAGCGGAACCATCCTCTGGATTCGTCTAGTCTCAAGCCTTCAAAAAACTCCTTCCATGACTTACTCCATGATATCTCAAGTAGTAGAAAGATATCATTACACAAGGAAACAAGGTTTCCTGTAAATGGGGGAAGTGTTGGAAGCACTAGGATCTTCAGACCTAGTTAGGGATAATCTCAGCAGAGTGATCTTTCTCTCTATTCTCTCCTCCCTTAGGCCTTCCCATTAAAGCCTTTTTATACTTCTCCCAAAATAGTTTTTTAGTTGGGAATTCGTTGGGAACAATTGGGCCACAGGCACTAATAGGTAATTAACAGGTAAAACCCGTGATCTCCACCTAAAATTAAGGAGATTTCATTTTTTTAAGTGTTTTAAAACATATACGCGGGTTGGGTATACACAGACCCGTGTACACATGCATTTAGCTCAGGGAAATGTCGCATATAGGGAGTAAAACACTGTTTTTTAAATTTTTGGACCAATTCTGGAAGGAGGGGTTGCCCTAGGCCATGAGTGCAGCATCACAAACATCAAGAGTGAGGTTTGGAGCTATAATAGATTCCCCCTAATATATGAGGTCAGAAGGGGTACATGATGGCCGAAATGTATTAGGAAAGTTCATAGAAAGGAAATCTGTCAAAAACTGAGAAGGACTTCACCAGAGTTTATCCTGCCAAGCCACAAAAGGAGATCAGAAAGAAACACTGTCTGAGGTGAGCAATCCCATGCTCAAAGAAAGTATAGCATGTCCGATATCAAGTACAAGTGGATCCACTAAGTATACAAGTATAAAATACTGGAAAATACATAGTGGATCATCTGATCATGATCGAACAAGTCCATGTCTAAATATCACATATAAAAATGTCAATGATGCTGAAGGATGGAGCGGATCACTGATATCAAAGACTGATCCCGAAAAGTACCAAATGAACATGATGGAGTAAAATGGTACTACACTGCAAACTCAGGTGCCCACATATAGAATGTCGCCATGAATGATTGCAACATATAAGGTGGAATAGTATCAACTAACAGCAACATGAGCAACTGTCAAGTGAACCAATGAATGCTGATGCAACCTGAGGTCTTCACCGACCGCTGTGGTACATTTCTACACCATGGGAATAAATGATTTGAAGTTAACCATGTGAGAAATTATTTGATTACCGGTCATTTATGTATACCATTAACAAACATGAGACTACTCATCGATAATGATAATGAGCGTCAAGGTACCCAGTACAATCTAACAAGTGTGAATAGATGAGCTGAAGTAAAACACCTATAAGAATCTATCAATCAGGAGACAATGATGGTTTCCCACTGTCGATAGTGAAGGAACTGCCACTAATGAATGCAAACCTCAAGTTACATCCAAATGGACTCTAGATCTTTGCCCCAGAGCAATAAGTCGTAGTCGATAGGGAAAGATCTGCTAGAAGGAAGGCATTAAGGCATCCTTCATCAATCTAGTGCGAGTGTAACCCATAGGCCAATAATGTGGAAGGAATTGAACGAAAAAGATACAGTAACCCGACCAAAGCACATTTTCGGCATACACAAGATGTGGCTAGCGCACAAAATAAACCCTCTGAACCAACCAATAATGAAAGCTGACATAGAGGCAAGGTATCCACCAATAGGGCCAAATGGAATCCAAGGTACTACACAAATCCCAATGTGGGATAATGTAAGTTGATGTCGAACACAAGGGAAACCACTCAATCAAAGACCCATGATACTGATTGATGCTGAGCACAAGGTGACCTATCAATAATGAAAATAGGGCCAGGGTGCAGCTCTAGGCCTATCCTCAGAGCAAGATGTCGTCGTCGATAAGGATAAGACCTGCTAGCAAGAATTCAATGGGGACCTTCTCAACTAGCATGAGTAAAGGACCAATATAGATGATGTGATGATAGACATGATACTGACAACCAGGGATGGATGACTGAAAAATGAGTCAAGGGACACCGCAAAGAGGCTGACTTAGGCTAACTTCCGTTGAACAAAAGCATGACTCAATGTGACTATGTGGCAGCATATGATGACTCTGTATAAGTTCATCGTGCAGGAGGCATGAACGAACCCTCCATATGATTGGAAGAGATTACCAATCGAGGGAGAACTAACTCAATAATAAGGTTAAGGCGTACCTAAGTCAAACTAAATCCTTCCCAAATGGAGGAGACTTTGTTTTGAGTGCTTTGTTCAAGGTCAACATGACTGACTCTAGTTGTCAACAATAAGTGGAAATATTGTCTCGTTCCTGCTCCTTTTGGAATATATAATTTTTTTGTGTTTTTCTTTAAGCTGGAAAAAGAATAAAAGAATGCTATAGTACAGTAGAAAGAACGAGTGTCGGTGAAGCAGATGATCTAGTTCCTAGGATTGGAACAATCCTATGCTCAATGCAGGGAGGCGAAAACTGGTCAAAGACACTCAAAGGTGTTTTCCTTCCATGGGTCAAGGTGTGTTAAGTTGTAGAAGTGAAGGGCATGCAAGTTTAATTTTGCAATCGTCATGGTCAAAAGTTGGCTTAAACATGAGTCCAAGTGAAGCCGGCCCAAGGCCAAAAGGTGCAAATGGTCAAAATGCAATGTAGTAGTACAACTCAACACAAAGGAGCCTCTAGGGTATAAGGCTAGAACGAAGCGAAGAAGCGAAGAGGAATGAGTCTTCATCACCTAAGTCATGGCGGGACTACAGAGGATTCCCGAGCCTACTCAGATCAAAGCAGCATGGGAAATAAATGTCAGTGAGGTGCTAGCTACGATGCCCATGAAAAGGATGGCTCTACCATCATGTCATGATTAAACAATTGGCGAGTGAAGGTGGTTTATGAACCATAACACGATGGGATTGACCCTATGGAAATTTTATCGAAAAATGGAGGCTAGTATGCATAATGCAATGAAAACATGGCTTCCCTAACCTATATGCTAGTGAGAAAATACCTGCCATGTCGGGTCAGCAGTCATGGGACCATCTCGAAACTGTCGAAAAAACATCCAAAATGTCCTGAAAATCAAACCATTCTCGACATTCCAAGCTCCCAAGTTAAAAGTTACATGAGACTAAACAAAATCAAGTTTCGAAAAAATTTTGCATTTTCAAAGCCTATAAAATAGTTTTTGGACTCACCATTTTCACCATTTGAGTTTGAGAGCAAAGGAGTGGAGCAAAAGGAGCAAACTTTTCCATATGCCAAATTCAATTGTTTAGATCTTTCCAAAATCACCAGGTAACTCTTAAACCTGTCTTGCATTTAATTGTGACTAGTTTTAGAATTTTTAATTTATGTTTTAACGTTGAATTTTTTGTCAAAAATTTCACCGCGACGTATACGTGGGTTGGATATATGAAACCTGCGTACACACAAGCCCTACATGCGACTGTGTGTAAATGGACCTGTGTATATGCCGCGAACATTTCAAACAAAAACACTAACAGTCTAAATTCATTTTTTCTTCAAGATGCCAGTCACTTGGAAAGAAAGAGAGCATACCTCAGTGGATGATGAGGTTATGAATGATCCCAATGCTTTGGATGCCTTACGGGGATGTGGTTTGCTAAAATTATTTAAAATGCCAAATATGAAAGCAAACACTTGCTTGCTTGAGATGCTGATTCACTACTGGAGCACCGAGGATGATTCGTTTATGATTGACTAGATGCCACTCAGGATAGAAGTGGAAGACATTTATTTCATCATAGGCCTTTCCCGAAGGGGAGAGGTAGTACATTCCAGGGGCAGGACATGAGATAGTCTCTCGATCGAGGACTACGTACATATATATTTCCCAGGACATCCAGAAAATATTGGAATCCAAATTCCAATCAAACATGTGGAGAGTTTATCGCTAAGGATAATCCTGTTCACTATAGCTAGAGTGAATAGATCAGCTTCTCTACACTAGGCATCACGGCTAGCCATGAGCTTGGCGGTAGATTGTCTCACCACCGTATTTGACTGGTGTACTCCTCTTCTGGCTAGCCTAAAAAGCCAAATTACTTCCATCAAGAGAGGGTAGACCAAAAGCTTCGGATATGGGACTATTTTGTGTTCTTTCTTTTTTGAAAGGGTCCCTGCACTTCGTTCTAGAGTACCGGTTTCAATCAACACCCCACAAGATCCACGAATGGGCAGGTGGGTTGACTCAATGAAATGTCTAGGAGGTAGGGACGTTCCACAGACTGCATTTGATGATGACTTCTTCTCCTAGTGGGAGCAACAGATCATCGCCATATATGACTACCCTTATGCTGGGTTAGACTTCCGAGGAGATCCCAATCTAGTATTACCATCGACTGCAGCATGGGGCGACATTGGTAAGTGTTTTTTGATTTTATGATTTTTTTTTTTTTTCAAATATAATAATGAACTTTGAAAAAAAAATTTGATAGGATTCAAATGACTAATATGACGATCATTTTCCAGATATTGGGCCGGTATGACCAGATGAGTTCCCATGGCATAGATGTCGGGGTCGAGGAGCCAAAGAGGAAGTTGTAGACATCGAGCGACTTTTACACACAGTTCAACGACACTTGGTGAGACTAACTCACGGAGTACCGATGGCGGCTGTGGAGGACCTTCCTCTAGATATGCAACGTCATGTGGTTGGCATGCCACGAGACTGGGCTCACACTCTTAGGTGTATGGGAAATGCAGTAATTGCCTACTTAGCCGCTCATCCTGAGCCAGGGCATTAGATATACTGGACATGATTATGGGCATTTGAGTCCCAATTTTATATATTATTTTGGACAGGCTTATGTACACTCGAGATTTTTTATGATATAT
>APFE031366884.1:267662-361060 GCA_000404065.3 Pinus taeda
CTCGGCGATATAATGTATCACCAATGTTAACATAATTTTTAGCTAGGTGATGTAATTTTCGACATTCATCCTTAGAGAAAGTAGAGGGGAACTTCGAAGTTTGGAGATAGATAATGATATCTCCATACCAAGGGTCGAGTGAAGAGATGAGGAATAAATGTTTGTTGGGAAAACTTTCCTCATAAACAGTAGCCTCTCCACAAGGCAGCTCGGAGATTAGCTCGGCAAAAACCATAGATTTGTTAGACTTAGCGAATAAGAACTCGAGATCAAATTATTGTAAAATGACTATCCATCGATTATATTTTCCCCCAATCACTCACCTATTGAGGACAAATTGAAATGGATTGACTGCTGCTAAGACGAAAATTTTTCATAGCAAGATATAATGGCGGAGCCACTGGACAGCATGGACAGCTACCAAGGCCAACTTCTCAATAGGAGAATAGCAAAGTTCAGGACCTATCAAGCCTCGGCTCAAATAATAAATCACATGCTCTGTGAGAGAGTCTTCCTGAATGAGAACCATACCGATGGTTGATTCTGTTGTAGTAAGATATAAAAGGAAGTGCCTACCATAATCCGATGGACTCAAAAGCAGGGCAGAGACTAATGCCTTTTTCAAAGCATCGAACGACCGCTGCACAAAGTCATCCCATATGAATGGAACTCCTTTGCGTAGCAAATGCATAAACCCTTTAGTGATCTCGACATAATTTTCTATAAACCATATTGAGAAATTAGCCTTCCCTTGAAGACTTTGAAGTTTCCGAATTGAGGATGGGGGAGGCAATTGAATTATTGCCTCTACCCTGAAGGGATCAACCCTAATCCCTTCATTTGACACAATGAACCCTAATAACTGACTGGATGTAACCATGAAAACACACTTATTGGGATTCAACCGAATTTTGTAAAACTGACATCGCTCAAAAACCAATCGAAGATGACTAGGGTGATCAGTTCTCTTTCAAGAATGAGAAACTAGATCATCCAAGTATGCTTCGATGATATGTTTAATGTCGTGGAAAGCATATGACATGGCCCACTGGAGAGTAGCTCTAGCATTTTTAAGACCAAAAGGCATCTTTTAGTATGCAAAGGTACCCCAAGGACATATAAAAGCTGTCTTATGTTGATCTTCAGGATGGATAGAGATCTGATTATAATCAGAAAAACCGTCCATGAAGGAAAAAATATCATTACCCACACACTCATCAATAATCTTATCAATGAATGGCGTGGGGTAATTATCTTTCGGACAATCCTTGTTTAGGTCTCTAAATTCGATGCATACTCGAATTTTTCCTTGCTTTTTTTCCACAGGGACTGGATTAGAAACCCAATCGGTAAGAGGAACAGGGTATATAAAACCCGCCTTGAGCAGCTTCTCTAGCTCAACTTTAATGGCTGCTGCTTTCCTAGGATTAGTCGGTCGAAGAATTTGATGAACTGGTTTGGCATTTTCATACATCTTGATCTCATGTTGAACTATAGAAGGATCAATGCCAGGCATTTCTTCATAAGACCAAGCAAATACATCTCGAAATTCCTTGAAAAGGTCGGTGTAAATTTGAATTTCTTCAGGGGAACATTCGACTCCGATGAAGAGATTATCAATCACGTTAGGGTTGCTAGAGATGTTTATAGATAACATTTTTGAAATCACTGACATATTACCTTCAGCACGAAGGTGTCTTGGAGCCAAAGGATTTGATATTGTACAAACATCACTAGCAAAGAGCTCAGAGAACAAAGATTCTACTTCCTGCAACGGAGGAAGAAAATATGAACGATGGTGTAAGTCTTCCCAAGGTTGATCTACACCCATCATTACTTATAGGATTGCTTCTTTAGAAGGTAAAACCATATCTAAGCAGTCCATGGCAGAGGTAGAACCAAGGGTCTAGGCCAGGGCCACATCACCATCTAGCTCCTCCTCAGAGAAAGGAGTAGAGTGGTTGTCTACAGAGTTGACAATAGACTGATATCTAAGCTCAATTGCGGACATAGGAAATGCCATTCTATTGACTTATCCTTCAGCTAATGTGGTCGTAGGTGAAGGCAAGGTCGAAGGATCTAAAAAATAATGAGTTTGGAAGAACTCTTCTCGAGGGGACTCCTTAAATGATGAAACAAAATTGATTCTAGTGATAGGAGAGGGAAAATCAAAGGTACCCATCAATGAAGAATACATCCCAACTCCTAGATTCTCAGTAGGCGGATGAGGGTTATTCACTAAAGGAACAATAGAGTCAGAAGTTGCTTGAGGATCGACTGGACAATAATCCAATTGATCAACCTTAATGATTTTCCCTTCATGAGCAAAGCAAATGACACGAAACAGAGTCGAAACAATGGTGTCCATTTCGTATACCCAGTTCCTCATGAAGAGGAGATTGTAGTCTAGGTTAGCATCAATGACTTCTACTTCAATATTGACAACCTTCCCCCCAACACATATAAAAAAGGCCAGGATAATCCCATGCAGCTTATGAGAATGCCCATCAAATGTAGTCAGGAGGGTAGGTGAATGAATAGTCGAAGGCGATCCAATGGCCTTCTAGCATGTAGACGGTACGAAAAACGTTAATTTTCCGGTATGTACACTTTATTTGAAAAGCCATATGATGAGAGAGTTGTTTTTTGACATTTAACATGTCGAAAGTGAGCACTAAAGAGTTAGTTGGATCAACTGCCCTAATTGCCGACAGTAAAGCACTTCGTTGAGCTGGACACGACTGGAGAACCTCTAAAGTGGACATGATGCATGGACTCTAAGCCAGATCCTCAATAATGGAGTAATTCTGGCCAGCCCTAGCATTAGGATTAATATGCGTGCATTTAGCGGAACCTTTCGGTATCCGTGGTATAGTCTTGACAGGGGGTCGCTCAATATGAAGGTCAGTATTTCTGGGAGTAGCTTTGTCTTTGGAAGTTTCAGCTTCATTGTAATCATGTGACCGAGTGGCCACGTGGACATTAGAACCCATCATGAAAACATTTGATGATTTCTCCCCTTCCTAGTTGCCCCCTGCGGAGGTACCCGGATTTGAACTCGCGCCAGCAAGTAGTTGCTGCCCTTGGGGAAAAGGGTTGGTTAACACAGCTTGAGAGCTAGAAGTTCCTTTCTACCCTAACAAGTACCGAGTGTCTTGAATATTTGGGCAGAGATGAGTTAAATGGTTTCCACTGAATAACTTGCATTGAAACTTGACTTTCTTTCTAGACTCATTTCTACCACCACCAGCATTATTGCCAGATTTATTTGCATCAACCTTCCCATCTTGACTCTTTTTCTTACCTTGTCCTTTCTTCTTCCTATTGGAATTTTGATTTCCTTTGGGGTTCTCAGATTGGACAGATGAAGGGTTAGACAATGCGACCTAGTTGTTAGGAGCAGTTTGCAAAGACAACTGCTGCAATTGGCTCAACAAGTTCACCGCATTTGTGTCTACTGATCCAACGATACCATCCACATGGGGACCTGGCGTCGACTTGGCTATATCAACCTTAGTCTCGGGAGCATTAGGAAAGATTTTCTGTAGAATCCCAGACTGAGAGTAAATCAATTCTAATTGTTGGGCCCTAAAAATAGCTCGCTCCTCAGAATAGACTCCGGATAGGGAGACATCCTTGGAGATTTCAGGTTGTAAAGATTTCAAAAACCATTCGAGATGGTATTCTTGGGGAATTTCGGCTTTAATGAGCCTCTTTCTCCATATCCATTCTTGAATATGATAAAAAATGTGAGTTTCCATGTCCTGACGAAAAGTGGCCAGAAGTTCAGTTCCATCATCATAATGGACAGGAAACTAGAAATGATTTAAGAAAATATGAGCTAAGTCAGTGAAAGATGAAAAGTTGCCCCCTAGCAACTCTATATACCACTTGGTCACATTACTAGTCAAGGTACATTGAAAAAGTCTCAACCTAATCGAGTCATCAATAAGGGAGTTTGATGAGCACCACAAATGGAATGTGGTTACATGGTCGCTTGGGTCTTCATCGCCCTTCCCTTCAAATTTTGGAATGTTCGAAGGGAGTTTGGTTGGGATTGGAGGCCAGGCTGGATTGTATTTGATTGGATCGTTTGCTAATTTCATGACATCTGGCAAGTTCAAAGTTGCCAGAAAAGAAAGCCTAGGAGGACCTTGGGGATTCCACCCAGACTGGGCGGAGCTCCCAAAGTTTTGAAAAGATTGGCCTGGATTTTGGAAGGCACCAGGCTGCCTGAAGTAACCAACAGAACTAGCTGAACCAAAAGGTGAACCTTGTGATCCAGCAAAACTCGGAGTTTGACCAACTCCAGCCGAAAAACCTCCATAAATAGTGAAGTTCCCTCCTAAAGGATTATAAGGAGTCGATAACCCCTATTAAGGATTCCAAGCAGAAGCTAAGGGAGGAATACTTAGAAATGAACTAACTGTGGTGTACGGCCTATTCCGTTGTTGGCCAAAAAATGGATTCCCAGTTCCCATGCCACTAACCACAAGGTTAGTCCATCCTTGAAAAGGATTGCTCCTTTGTCCTAGAGAAGAAAAAGGCATAGATCCTATTGTTTGGTTGGAATGTGGTATATGACCACTTCCAAAAGGAAAACCCTGAAATGAAGTTGATCCACCCATCATGGATCTGGAGGCACTAAATGGAATTGATGGAATACCCTATGAATGGGTGCCAAACGGGAAGAATCCGGAACTAAAAGAATTGGCTTTAGAATTTCCACTCATAGAAGGAATAGAGGTAGACCCAACTAAGGATGTGTTAGCAAAAGACCCAAATAAAGAAGTAGAGGGGATGGAAATAGTTCCTCCCCCTTGTACTGATGTTGGAGTCTGCATAGTTGTAGCACTTGTAGTAGAAGCCATGCTTCCAGTAGCGGTCATTGATGGTAAGTGCATAATATGACTTGGACTTGATGGTCTATGTGTCGGAGTCCCAACATATTGTAATACTTCTAGATAGGTAGAAGGTAGGGGAGAATTCGGAGCTACTAACGACTCTAGGAGTTCTTCTACCTCTATGTTATCTTCCGTTTGAAAGAGAACTCAAGAAAGAACTAGAGTGTTCCTCTCTTGTTCTATGAAAGTTCCAAGCCTTTCTTGAACACTAATTCCCCCGAGAGGAGGATCAATCCTTGATGCATCAACTACCACGGGATGAAACCCACCAGTAGTATGGCCTCTGTGCCTTCTATGAGAAGGCTCTAAACTTGGTGGTGAAAGACCACGAAGTCTTTCAGACCGTCTAGGTGATCGGTCAGCCACTTTGAATTTTTTATTAAGATCTAGTTAAAGACTCAAGAAAAAATGAAAGCTAAGCCAACTAAGAGCATAGAGCATACACTAAAAAGTCCCTAAAAGATATCAGCTAGTCAAACAACTTTCAGGTATTTCCGCTTCGGGTGATGAGGACCAGACACCAAAATATAAGAAAGTGAAGTAAGGGGCCTTTCGAAGATAGTCTGGGATAATGACGGCTCAGTCCTACCAGCGAAGGTAACAGAGGAAGTTACGCTAACCTCCTAACAATAGCCTGCACCGGTGCAAGCCCCCAAGCTTCGCAAGGGTGCCCTCTAGTAGTACCATTGAAAGTGATACAACATTGACCTCAGGTTCCATGGGATTCCCCTCCGCAACCACCTATGTAGATCGCTAGGAGAAGCAACTAAGGTTGCCAACTCGTGTCAAAAGCCAGGCGGAATAGTCTTGAGGTAAGATCTAACAAGTAAGAGAGGAGGTATCTCTCTTCCTTGTCTTCAAAAACCCTCGTGCTTAACTCCCAGATCTGGAGCTTTCCTGGTCTCCCTAACGCTATTGGCTTTTCATTCACTATTCAGACTCCTATGTTTGACAGTTTAAATGGCCTTGGAGAGTTTTCTCTCCACTCGCCTAATCCAAGGCCCTAAAATATCCTAAAACTTGTTGGTGTGTTTATCTTGACAATTATAAAAATTTCTAGTATATTTTAATTAGTGCTTGTTTTTAAATGGGTTGTTCTTTAAGTTAAGGGATAAGAGGAAATGAAACTAGTGGTGTTTTGACGCAAAATAAATTAATAAAAACCAAACTATATGCAAATGCACTCATTTTGTTCTTCAATGAAAGAAATTTCTACTAGGTCCAGAGGAACTTCAAAGAAAGTAACAAATTTTTCTTTTCTTTTCTTTTACTCAAGCTTCACACTCACAAAAATTAACAAAACCATGGATGCCTAAAAATATGCACAAATTTACCATAATGCAATAAGTACATGCTAATGCAAAACTTAAGACTACTCTTAAATCAAGAAATGAAAGTAGCTTGTTTATCAATTTTAATTTGCTACTAAAAATGTTTAGATAGAATATAAGTTGTTGATGCTCATTTTCATCCAAACACTAAAACCAAGTTTCAAGACAAACAAAAATGCACTTTCACTCACAAAAAGGAAAATAAATCAAAACAAAGTTCAAGAAAGCAAAACCAAGTTTTCAAGAAGTTTTCTTCAAAAGCAAAACAAAAATAACTTTTCAAAAGTGCTCTAAACAAGACTGAAACTTTATGATCGAAGAATAGGCAACAAAACACTTTGCGAGTTTGCAATAGAAAACAGGTGAGAACTCAACAAAAAATGTGTTTCAAAATGCTCTTAACAATCCAAAAGCAGCAATAAGAGCTTGTCAAAAAACCAAAAGATTGAAAAGACAACTTTCAAGAAAGTGTGAATCAACAACTTTCGGAAAGCAAGAAAAGAAGATGGTCACAAAGATATAGTTTTGACATGCAAACAAAAAAGTCACCAAAACAAGATTTGACACAAAGATTAAGATCAACCTTTCTGCCCTGACAAAATAGAGCAGCCAAGACTCCTAGCAAGAAATCTTGTGTGCTTAACAAAAACGATGATGCTTGCAATAAAACAAATAAGACCAACACTTTCCACAATCAGAGAGAATTTGAAATCATATACTTGTTATAAAAATAAAGACTGACACAGAAAAGTAACTGTTTAGCACTGATTCAGACCAACAAACAGATCTTCAGAAACAAAAATTTTTGAAAAATCTTGAAAATTTTAAGATATATGTGACTGTGTTAGTGAACAACTGCATTTATACATGATTCATTCTAAGGAAACATGTGTATACGCAGGTTTACTTAAGGAAACATGTGTATGTACACTTTTGTAAACTGGAAAAATAACGTATATAAAATATTACAAGAAAAAACAAAAAACGGTCTGAAGAAAGTGATCAAACTTACAATTCAAGTTCCTACAGGAACAGACTACATAGTAACAGCAAGCAAATAAATGGCTGAGCCCTGGTTGGCTTGAATAAACCCAAACTAGGAACAACAATACTATTGTCCCCAGTGGAGTCGCTAATTTTGTTAAGGGATAAATTCCCCTAGGGTCTTGGGTTGATACCCTAGTAGATCGGAGGTTATCTACATAGAGAAACACACATTCCACACAGGCATGATGCTAATATAAAAAAACTCTACGATGAGAGGCATACCTGGGGGTCCTTCGTTTGGGAAGATCCAGCTAGGATCCAAACCCTCTTGGAGTTCCTTTTGCTTCTTCAACCTACAAAATAATCAATTCAAGAAAGTGCAACAGTATATGGACCAAGCATCATAAAGAAATCATCTTCATAGTATATTGAAAGGTAGTTAGTTATACAATTAAAACAACCATTCATATGTGAATCATAACATTGATATCATAAACATGAAGAAGATTCATATCAGGAACAAGACAAATGTTTCTTTTATTATAGATAAATAAAGTACAGAAAGGAATCATTTCACCTGAGTCATCCTTTCGCAGGCTCCAAGCGAAACCATCCTCTAGATTCATCCAGTCTCAGGCCTTCAATAGACTCCTTCCATGACTTACTCCATGATATCTCAAGTAGTAGAAAGACATCATCACACAAGGAAACAAGGGTTTCCTGTAAATGGGGGAAGTGCTGGAAGCACTAGGATCTTCAGACCTGGTCAGGGATAATCTCAGCAGAGTGATATTTCTCTCTATTCTCTCCTCCCTTAGGCCTTCCCATTGAAGCCTTTTTATACTTCTCCCAACGTAGTTTTTTAGTTGGGAATTCGTTGGGAACAGTTGGGCCATGGGCACTAATAGGTAATCAACAGGTAAAACCCATGATCTCTGCCTGAAATTAAGGAGATTTAATTTTTTCAAGTGTCTTAAGACATATACGCGGGTTGGGTATACAAATACCTGCATACACACGCATTTAGCTCAAGGAAATGTCATGTATAGGGAGTAAAACATTGTTTTTTACATTTTTGGGCCAGGTTTGGAAGGAGGGGTTGCCCTAGGCCATGAGTGCAGCATCAAAAACATCAAGAGTAAGGTTTGGAGCTATAACACCTCCCAAGGGTTTCCCTTATTCAGAAGGTATTCCCACCAATTTTCCACCCAACTATGTGTCTTTAGCGCAGTTGGTTTCAGGTAAACCTAGCGCCTCATCACTTTACCATAATCCTGTATGGGCACAAAGTGTCAAGCCTACATCAGGTTTGTTTGTTACAAACATGACTTCCCAACAGGCAGTTACTTCAGTTGCGGTGCAACCCACCATTCCAAATACCCTTGTATCATCAATCTCAGTTACCTGTTAGGCACAACTGACAGTTTCAAAGATTGTCTCTATCAATTCCTCTGTCCTGTTAGTTAGTGGCCAGGTTGTGCCACCACCCACGGGGAAGAACCTGAATGTTTTTATGGTGTCAGGTGCCACTAATGTGAACAGCTCACAAGCTCACATGCTTGGTATAAACAAACCTTCTTCTCATATTATTTATAACCCTATTGATCCTACTAGGTCAAGCAATGTCCAATACCAATAGGTTCAAAATCCTGTTGGTCCGTCTAGATCGAAAAATGTTCAGTATCAGTAGCCCTATGGGGCTTAGCTCCAATACCAAAATCCTTACGTTTGATATGGTTCTCAAGGAATGGTTAATCAACCTTACACCCCCCAACCTAGGCAGTACATCTAGCCTGGCTATGTCCAGATTCAGTTTGGTAATTTCCCGGGCTTCAAGTACCCTTGCAACAACAAGGTCAACCCTTGCAACACTTGTAGCAACTTGTGCAGCAGCGAATGCAATATTATCTGCACACCTCTCAACCTATGTCCTCACAGGGCCAACCTCTACAGCTCCAGGGACAAGTTTTTCAATCGTAAGGTCAACCCTTGCAACACCAAAACCAACCAGTGCAGCAACAACCCTTGTATACATATCAACAAGGTCAACACTTGCCAAGGCAGGGTCAGGGTCACGTCCTGCAGTAGCAGGCTCAAAATCCTCATGTCCTAGGTCAACAGGTTCAGAATCCTCTCGACCAGGGGCATCAGGTACAAAATACCTACGTCCAAGGCAACAAGTGTATCATCCTTATGCCCAAGGACTGCAGGTCCAAAATCCTCTTGTTCAGGGACAACAGGCTCATCAGCCATATGTTCAAGGACAACAGGTCCCATATCCATATGTCCAAGGTCAATAGGTTGAACAACCTTTTAACTTGTACGTTGCTTATCAACAACCTATGGTTGGATAGTTCCAAGGTATCCAATGTCAAAATCCTCCCTATTGTTAAGGTAATACACAACGGGGGAAGTCTTAGATGCCATATGGCCAAAATTACCCACTATGGGGCCAAAATCCTTACTAGCAGGGATGAGCTCCTCCCTATGGGCCCGCTTATCAACCTCCCATGCCTTTTAACACCCAATTGCCTTTCTTGGCTACACTCGAGTTGTGAGATGTATCTCGCCTTATGAATGATCTGAGCCTTCATTTGCTGTACTGGCCTCCAGTGTCGTCCAAGATACCAAGTGATTGCCCAAAGTTTGATGGGAAAGCTAAAGAATATCCTTAAGCCCATGTGATGATATATCACCTATGGTGTTCATCGAACTCGTACATGGACAATTCCATTAGTCTCTATATTTTCCAACGAACCCTCACGGGTGTTGCAGCGAAGTGGTACATCGAGCTACCTCGAAGTACTTACCATGACTTTAACTCTTTATCCATGGATTTCCGTACGCATTTTTAGCTGCCAGTTCGCTATGAAACTGGCACCTATTTTCTCACATCACTTAAGAAAGATATTGCGACACACATCTCTGATCACATCCATGAATGGAGACATATACGTCGCCTGATCAAATTCGATATTTCTGATAATTTTCCCACTTAATGGCTTACCAAATTATTTGTAGCCCCAATTTCTCACGATACAGCTAAGGGTGGATGCATCACTAAAGAGCAAGCCATCTCTCGTGACCAATACTTGGATCTAGTTTACTCTTAGTCTGGCACTTTGTATGAGTTGTTACCTAATGCTCCGCAGCCATCATCTGATCCTGCAGCATCAAAGTCACCAATTGTTCCTCTTGTTGATGGAGTTATTGGTTTAGTATCCTAGACCCCTGCTAAAGCTTCTTCTAAATAGAAGTTGGTATCAAATACTGTTCCTAATAGTTCATCTAAGAATCCACCTGGCCCTGGTAAAACCTCAGAGGTCCAGGCTGTCCAGTCTACCACAGCGGACAAATCCGCAAAAGGGAAAAAGAAAGGCAAAGGCAAAGCTAAAGTTGATGCCCTAAAACAGGGTCCTCCTAAATCATCTATTGGTGAATTTTCATAACGGAAACCTAAGTATCCCTGCCTCATTTGCAAACAATATCACTACACTAAGGATTGTCCCCAAAGATCCAAGGTTAGTTACCTGCTCAAAGGGACCCCTGTGGTCCTATAAGAGCCATTTCCATCTCAGTAGATCCAAATGGTAGACCAAACCCAATCTACTTCCTTCGGATCTTATTTTTTCATGATGATTACGCCTATTAATGTGGCTACCCAATTGAAAGACTATCAAACTCCTACTTCGGCAGCTAGGAAAGAGAAAGAAGTTGCACCTTCTTCTTCTACCTTGAGTTTTGGCCCTCTGCATATTGAGTGCCCTAACCTTTATTCCGCTATGCGGCCACCCTCTTGAGGTGTACTACGGAAATCCTCATATAATCCAAATGCTTGAGCTACTCAGCACTACAATATTGTTGAGGATTTGGCTCAGGTGTCGTCAGCCATGTTGGCTCTTGAGGTAGTCCATAGCTACCCATCGCAACAGAAATCTTTGTTGTCAACTATCGGGGGCATCAATCCCACTGATTCCAATTTGATATGTTTTGATCTAGAGAACCATGTTGCACGGATCCCTCATCAGATTGCCTTTGTTATTTAGGTAATCATCAAAGAGAAGACCATCCACCGAACTGTCATCAATGAAGGTGCTTCCACCCGCATCATGTCAATCGCATGTTGGAAGGCTATTGGTTCCCCTGCATTGAAATAATCTCTGAACACTTTGGAAGCTTTTGATGGGCATGATTCACGACTCTTCGGTGTTTTACCTAACATTTCCATCACCTTGGAAGGCAAGACAGTGCAAGTCAATGTAGAAATTATTGATGCAAATCAAAATTATAATCTTCTACTCAGCCGAAGTTGGACTCATGCCATGCATGGCATGGCCTCCTGTTTATTTCATGTGATCCATTTTCCCCACCAAGGGAAGATTGTCACCATCGACCATCTATCTTTCTTTGCCTCTTCCTCCTTAGATGGCAATTTTCCATACGTCAAGCACTCTAGTGCTCCCTATGAGAGTGTGGGGGTAGGTCTCTTCAAAGAGTCTGTTGTAATGGGAATTTTTCCACTCCCACATCCTCATGTTGCCTTTGTCAACATGATCTCGGTCAAATATGATCCTTGGGTCATACCTGCACCAGATCTTGTTGATACTTGGGGCAAGGTTATGGTGCTTAGTCCCGCCGAAGTCAATTATGTGGAAATTTTTTCGGCTTCGAACACTACATCCTTTGATTCTCATATGTCAAATACCTCTCTCGATATGTACTCTCAATTCCCTTAGTTTGGCACTTTGGAATCGCTTCATCCCTTAGCTGAGACCTTCCTTACTGATGAAGGTATCATGGAAATCATGTCTCTTGAGGAACCCCCATGGATTGATACTCATCATTTCTCCTCGTTACTGCCTCGCATGACGGTCATGCCTACCACTTTCAAAAGTTCCTCTTCTCCATTTATGACACCAATTTTTACTCATGAGGTATGGTTGGAAGGAAGTCTGGGTAATATTACCCAAATGATGTCGATTGACATTTCTATCAAACACGGTATCGTTGAACACATTCATATTTGGGTATCTTTTTCTTCAGATGAGATCAAGACATATACTCTTCTATTTCAAGAATTTCGTGATGTGTTTGCATGGTCTTATGAATAAAAGCTTAGCATTGATCTTAGCATTATAGAGCATGAAATACCAACGTATCCACATGCAAAGCCCGTTTGCCAATGGCTTCGCCTATTGCACCCTAGGAAGGTCGTTTCTATTAAGGGTGAAGTTGAAAAGCTCCTCAAATCAGGGTTCATCTATTCCATTCCCCTTACAAACTAGGTGTCCAATATTGTCCCAGTGACTTAAAAGCAAGGCAAGATATGCGTTTGCATGGATTATCGAGATCTTAATCATGCCTATCCTAAAGAAAACTATCCTACTCCCTTCATTAATCAAATCATTGATGAATGTGTTGGGAGCGAGATCCCTTTATGGACGGCTTTTCTTGTTATAACTAGATTAACATCACACTAGCCGTTCAAGAAAAGACAACCTTTATCTACCCATGGGGTACGTTCGCATACAAGAAGCTCCCTTTCGGCCTCAAAAATGTTGGAGTCACGTTTCAATGGGAAATGTACTATGCGTTTCATGATATTCGTAACATTTTCTAGCCTTACTTGGATGACCTTCTCGCTCATTCTTGTAAGCACTAAGATCACCCAGACCATCTTCAATAGATTTTTCTATGTTGCAGACACTATAACATTTGGTTAAATCCGCACCAATGTGTTTTCTGCATGGAATCAGGACAACTCCTCGGCTTTGTCATTTCGAAGGATAGTATTCTACTGGATCCACTAAAAGTCAAGTCCATTGTAAATTTACCGCCTCCATCCTCAATACACCAACTCTAGAGCCTGCAAGTAAAGGCCAACTTTCTCTATCATTTTTTACCCAACTATGCCAGACTAGCCACAGGATTTACCCAGTTGCTCAAACAAGGAACGCCCTTTGTATGGGACGAGGTGGCCCAAAAATCTTTTGATGATCTCAAGACTGTCCTCATAAATGCTCCTTTGTTGCATCTGCTAGACTATTATCGAGATTTCTTCCTTTACCTAGTCACGACCACTAGAACCATTGCTATGGTCTTGGTCCAAGACGACGACGAAGGAAGTGAACATGTAATCTACTACCTTAGTCAGAATCTCCTCAACACTAATATGCATTATGCACATGTCAAGATGTTGGCTTTGGCTACCATTCAGGCTGTTCAACGCATTTGACACTATATTCTTTCATGTAAAACTACAATGATTTTATAATGAAACCATATGACCTATATCCTGCCTCATCAGTTGTTGGGGGGGCAAGTATTCTAAATGGATTTTCATCTTGCAAGAATTCGATTTGGTCTTCACTACAGTCAAATCTAAGAAGTCACTTGTTTTCGCTGAATTGATCTGTTCTCTTCCCTCCAAGGCCTTCCTTGCTGGTGCAGATGAACAGCTTCTAGATGAGACCCTTTTCCTGATTAGCACCCTTGATCCATGGTACGGTGATATCATCGTGTATCTTCAAACGTCAACGTTTCAAGGAGTGTTGACCAAGGATGATCACCGAAGGATTTGGCATCACTCCCAACCCTACCATATTATTGGCAATACTTTATACCATGTCGATGTTGATTCAGTTCTTTGTCAATGCCTTATGATCGAGGAAGTTGAAAGAGTTCTAAATGATTGCCACTCCGGGGCATGTGGTGGTCATATGTCTGCTTACGCTACAACTCAAAAAATCCTTCGCGCAGGTTATTTTTTGTCGTCTATCTTCAAGGACTGCATTCTTGCTATTCATAAGTGCCACGAATGCCAAATTTACCAACACAAGATGCACGACCCACGTGCTCACCTACACCCCATCATTACCATTGGTCCCTTTACCAAATGGGGCATCGATTATATGACATGTAACCCTCGTTCGACATGGGGGCATGGCTATATTATCGTCGCTGTGAATTATTTCGCCAAATGGACTGAACTGATACCTACATATTCTGTAGATGGTAAGATGGCAACTCAATTCCTTTTCAACCATGCTATTTCAAGGTTCGACATACCCCAAGCCATTGTCACAGATCATGGCTCCCATTTCAGAGATTACATGATGGCTGAGTTGACATCTGCATTTGGATTGTGCTATGATGGCTCGACGCCATATTACCCTCAGGCCAACAACCAAGTTGAAGCCGTGAACAAGGTCTTGGTCACAATGCTTCAGCGTACTATTGGGATGCACAAGTGAAATTGGCATCTCATGCTCTTTTCGTCTCTGTGGGCCTATCGAACCTCAACCAAAGATACAACTGGTTTCACACCATTCTAGCTATTCTATGGTCTAGAAGCAACATTTCCGATGGAATGCAAGATTCCTTCACTCAAGTTAGTTGTTGAACTCCTCCCTGAAAAGTCACCTCAAGAGGAATTCCTCTTATACTTAACAGTTGAATGAGATGCGTCGTCTTGCTGCCTTGATCATCAAAGTACGAAAGAAATGGGTCAAATCCAATTTCGATCAGTCAGTCTACCCTCGCACATTCTCTAAGGGTGATTTTGTCTTATTATACAACTAAGCTAACAATAAGCTAGGGGTAGGAAAGTTCGAACCAATGTGGCATGGGCCCTACATCGTGAAACGCATTTTGCAAAAAGGAGCCTATGAGATTATTGATTATGAAGGAAATCCTCTTGATAAGCCTCGAAACAAGCTTTACCTCAAAAAATACTATGCCTAGGTCATTTTGCATGGTTACTTATGTACATTAGTGTGTGATTCATTTTTGTACAACATGGTTTTGTGTGATAGTTTTCAAACAACTTTCGTGTTTACTATGCTTTTCTTTCTTTGCAAATGTCTGCGACTCCCCACGTTGGTTTCGTTGATGGCGCTTGCCATAGTACCCGAAACCTATCATTCGTGGCATGCGCTATTTATGACCCTAATGCTGAGTTGACTGACCTTCAAGGTATCTGTCTAGGTCGCACAACCAACAACATTGCTTAGTATAGTGCGGTCATCGAACTGTTGTCAGAAGCCATCGCTCTAGGAATTAGAGAATTGTTTGTCAACCTAGATTCACATGTTGTTGTCCTTCAACTCAACGGGCAATATTCCATCAGGAACCCTCAAATATTGAGAATGTATCTTCGTATTTGTCTATTGGAAAGGCATTTTGATTATATTACATATCATCATATTCCTAGATGCACGAATACATTGATAGATGCATTAGCTAATTACGTGTTGGATAGACATTTACGAAACATGTAAAAGATAAAACAAACCATTTGTACCATAATAGACAGGAAAATACAACATCTATATATATTATATATATTATAGATATATATGGTGAAAATATTTCATACATCAGAACCCCAAAAAATAATATGTGTGTCTAAAATAACATCGGTGGCTCGAAGGCCTTATACATTCGTGGCATGCAAGCCTCAAAAAAATATGTAAGTGGTGGACCTAGGACCTAATCAGCATGGTGATCATGATAGCATGACATGGTTTGTGCAACACGAATTAGCAATTGGAGGATCCAATCTGAGACTCCCACCGTGTGTCTCTGGTATTGACGGGGAGTGTCTCCTACCCGAGCATACTTCAGGATACCATGAGTCAACCCCTCAAGGTTCCTTGCGATCTCCTCCTCATTTTCACTCCCTTCCTGATAAGAGGCGACAACATTGATAGGGCGGGGGATGCGCCTGGCTATTGGGGACATCCTAGCAAGCCGCTCTAGTCCAACATCTGCATTAACAAGAGAAATGTTATAAGAACATATATACCAAAAACAATTAAAAAAATCTCAAAATTAAAAATTTTATTTTTTACCTTCGTCGTCAAAATCTCTCCATTTGATAAGGGCATGTCTGGATCTCCATGAAAATCAGTGCCTCTCGATGGCTAGTCCTCCATGACAATCTTCTGTTATTGTAGCCATGAAAAGAATGCAGGTCGGTATCACATATGCTGACCCCTAGTGATCTTGGGCATCAAACGGGTCCAGCGACCCATCCGTGGATCGTATGGTCTATGAGGATCTACCTCAGTCAGCTGATACGGGAACAGTGGTACTCGTTCCAGGAAGAAGGTCACAAGCACCGATCCGAAGCCAAATTGCTTCAGATTCCCAACCTTAGCTTTGGACAGCTGGCGCTTGATGTTCATCTTCATGGCCTCTACCCAGTTGAATATTGTAGGAGCTGTGTAGCCAATAGCATAAAGGAACTTCGACTTTTTAGTCTCATGTTCCACCTAGGAACCCACCACTCTATTGATATTCAACAAAAGCACCCTTAGTGTTAGATCCCTCACACTAGAAATCTCTATCTTCCCACTCTTGGATTTCAGGGCCTCAGGGCAGTGTTCGGCAAGTAAGGAAGATATGCTTGCCCCAATCAGACGTGACCCATACAAGTTCACCAAATCCCCTATGTAGGACAGTCTAGTGATGAAGAATATATCTGAAGTTTCCAACTCCAACTCCTAGTCACCAATGACAAAAATCTCCTGATTAATGTCCCAAAGACTAATCAGGTACTGAAGCAACTCAGGCTGGGCTCGCATCCCTGACATAAGAAAGAATTTGAGAAGCTCACAAACCCTCAAAGACTCTAGGCAATTTGGGTCATTCACTGCTTGGGTGTCAACATCTTCATGTTCCCATTCTTTCCAGTCCACCATTTCAACAATTCTCTTCTACAAAAACCATTAATTTGAGTCAATAATTGTCCTTGGCACATAAAATTTAAGTCAAAACAGTGAGTTTTTGAGAAAATATGGTCTTTCCCTATCCACGGCAGTGACGCGCCTGTTTTAAAAATAGTTGCGTCAATTGGCATGGATGGCTTTGTTAATCACCCTCGGACGGTGCGATTCCATGCTTGGAAATCGCACCGACCGAGGGTGAAAAATATTTTCAAAAACCTCCTTAAAATCTAAAAAAAGTGTAAAAGAATAAATAAACAACATAAAAATGGAGGTCAGGGCTTCGGCTGTTAGCTGGAAGTGGCAGCTCATCGATTGGCCTCTTGGATCTCCCGCAATATGCTCTGGAACAATTAGGGAAAATGTGAGTAAAAAGTCTTCACAACAAAGGTAAAATGGTAAATGGTGAAAATATATTTACTTTTTCCCTTTTTATTCATTTTTTCATGAAAATATCAAGTTTTTGTAAATATTTTGATCTATTTTGCCTCTAGGACTCGATAATACACTTTGCCTTACTTATACAGTGATGGGTGATGAATGTTTGACGATGATGATGAGTCACATTTCAGCTCTTTTCTTGACTCCTTAAAATCATATGAAAAGATTGCCGAGTATTTTTTCCCCTTTTGACTCGTTAAAGAGGATAAAAATAGGGGGTACACTTTCATCTCTTTTTCGACCCTTTAAAAGTGAAATGATGGTTGAGCCCTTGTCGTTTCAAACTTGTTAACGGATGTGAAATGTCATGCGCCTAGTATAAGTTTACCCCTTTTTCGGGCTGGGATACACTATTTACAAAAAAGGTACTCCTTGACCAAAATGGTCAAGCAGTTCTCTCAAGTATCATTTTCTACCTTTTTCGGGCTCAAGAGACACAAATGTATGAAAAGGGACCATGTGGAGTTTTATTTTCTATGTCTTTTTCAAACTCTCTAAACATGAAAAAGATACCAAGTTACACCTTTGTTGGACTCGTTAAAATATTCAACGAAATCAGATCTGTCACCATGATGAACATGAGCTTATCCTTCCTAGGGCTTGTTAACCTTACTAGGTTGGATTCATCCGAAGGATGAACTTACAGTGCAAGCATATGCTATCCCCTTCAAGCTTGTGGTCAAAAAATAATTGGGGTACCTACTAGAAATGGTGGGGGGAAATTCTGAAATCGATCAATCATGCTAGCAACTCACTCTTGAACATGACACTCTTTGCTCCATGTCGAGTCGGATATCCTCCTTTATATCATTGACCTTCCTGAGTTTGGGCCATTTATTTTTTCCTTCCATTTGATCTCTGCCACTTCATCATGACCACTGATCCCATGGATCCAAAAGTTGCCAAACTTCCAGTTGTGTCGCCAATATGTTCAAGAGTTGTCCTTCTGCAGTTACATTTACCTCTGATTCTCTGTATCAATCAAAATCATTTTTCATCCTCTCGTATCGCATCAATGATGTGGGATTCATTATCGCCCTCCTTCGACATGGTTGCTTTCCATCAAATTCAACTCATTATCTGGGAAGTTGACTAAGAGACTCCTTTCTAGTACCTTAGAGCTTGCATGCCCTAATGGCAAGTTCTTCACACTCGATGACAAGTTTACATCATTGAATTTTAATCGAGTGATTTCACGGGTGTTCGATTTCAGTTCCTCTATTCAAATTTTGTGGATTGTGCTAATAGTACATTCAGGACCATTTTCATTATTGTTGGTTTCTCTCACGCTTGTTAACAATTTACATCATTGATTGGTAATAAAGTGAATTTCTAGCATGTTCGACGTCAACACATCTATTCACATGTTAGAATTTGTACTTTGATCGGGTCATGTTGAAGTGCAAGACCCTGGACTCAGATCAAAAGAGTCAATGTTGTGAAGTGATGTGACATGTTTATGTTGATATGCATGTCTCGTTCAGATGGCTGGCTGCGACCATACCTTGGTTTCATTATGATCCCCTTTGACGGATGGTTGTGCCCACACCTAGATCCATTTACATGATCATTCCCTAGATGTTTGTATCCATGCCACGATTCATGTATCATTTGACAGATATCTCAGTCTATGTATATGTATTTGTACTTGCTTGCAGGTTTTCCTATGAAAGACCAGTTCCCCACACTGATTTATAAAGAATTTCATCCCTCACTCCAACTTGGCCTTCACGCTTTAGGGGTCATTTGTTACACATCATTTTGCCATTGACCCTATATTCCCTATTCCTTGATCCTAGAGGACCTCTACAGTGAACCCCGCATGCTTTGCCTTTATAAAGAAACTCCCATTGTGTCCCTCTTCATGAGCAGATCAATTCCCTTTTGCATGATTTCCCCTGAAACTTCTGTTTTTCCCAGTTTACAAGACCAATACTAATGGCCTTTGTCTCCCCCACTCTAATGTGTAGAGATTAGCACTATCCCCCGCATTGACCAGAGCGACTGAGCTCTGGTCCAGTCACTTCAGTCCTGTTATGGAATTTTTTTTAAATTAGGAGTCAAAGCTTCCAACTCTAGAAGCTTCGTAACAGAAGTCTGGTAGATGGCTTGGCCGAATGGGGTTGAGGATGACAGTTTGGGCTCCTTTCCCCTATAATGATGGATCTACTTCTTCCCAAGCATAGGCTAGTTAGAGTTTTGATGTTAGTGTGCTTATGCTGTTTTGGTTTGGAGTAGACAAGCAAGCTATTACTAGTTGTAGTTATCTAGCTGTGTGAGGGAGAAGTGTGATTTGGTTCGAAGTGAATCCTAAAGGGAAGAGCTTTAAAACTATTGTTGATTAAGGCCATCATAGAATGCTAGTAGAAGTATGTGGGAACCTTGTCTTGTCAGAGGAGGACTGCAACGCCAAGACAAATGGTCGTAATCTCTCTTTGATATTAATATATGCAACTATCGATTGATTTCCTACATGTTTTGTAATATTACATATTCATGGATTAATGTTTCTTGACTTGTTAAGTAGGCTGAATTTCAATTTGTCTATTATCATGTTTTTTGTCTATTGGTGTTTACTTGTTTCAGGTGCTTGAAGAAGGAAGTAAGAGATAACTGAAGCGAGCAAGCGAGGACATCATCAAGTAGGATAAGAGGACCAAGAGGTAGGCCCTCTTGATTGATTATAACCTAAGGAAATCTTCCATAGAATGTATTTGTTGTGGCTAGACCCATTATCGGGCTAGAGGAATTTGTTTCTGTCTGGACTTATAATTTTACTTCACCACAAGTGGCTATAACTATATTGCTTTGTAGGTAACAGGTTGGATTAGTGGCTTAGGTCCAGTGTGTGCGGTACTCTTTCGGGCTACCCAACCCATCTAGTGCTCAGTATTAGTAACTGATTACCAAGAATCTAAAGACTTGAATGCTCACATAGGACAAAGGTACTTTAGTGGCCAAAATCTAGGGCATCCTTTCCCTATAGGTAACGGTGGCAGCAACACTTGAGCTTTATTTCCATTACCTTGGTTGATTCTTCGGTTGTTAGAAGGTGTCACCAGTTCTTACGGGCGTTGCCCCAAGACTCATCAGAAGATATCTCCTCAAGGCCCAGTGACTTTGAGAGTGGCAAGGATGATTAGGTATGCATAGGATTTTTTTATCATACACAATAAAGGAAAACCATATTTGTTTGATTAATCACATAGCTTAGTTCTAAAAAAAAAAGTAAACATTTTATTTTCACTTTTTCTATGTATGTGATTTTATTGCATTAATATTCATCTCCTTGCCTCACCATACAAAAATTTGCACACACTCCAATCAACACCATAGGGGGACCCCACAGCTCCCCGTCGATCTAGACATTTCTTAAACCCCCCCCTTACCAGGAGATGTGCCAGGAATTGTGTCATTTAGGCGTAGAGGACATCATGCAACCACCATTATAAGATCTTCCTTTCTTGGTGCATCTTTGGTCGAAACCCCTCCCCGTCAAATCACACCCATTACCACCCAACAAGGGTCCCCACGTGATACCCCTTTGGGGAGCCTATTACAGAATTTATATGTCATTGAATTCCCTGAATTAAATTTTCAACCAGAGTTCATAAAATTTGAGTTGCAATGCATTCTGGCTCAGATTCAAACTTACCCTATACAAATCTAGTACGAAATTAACTACAGAATGCTCAAATTTCTTCCTAACAATCACACCAAAAATCATTGAAGTGAAGAAACATATTTAGTTACAATCTGAATCACTGATAATGAAATCTATTTTACATTTAAAACTCAAATTAATATTTTGTTCTCTAACTCAAAAGCCCATGAAGAAATAAGATTAACAATATCTCCAACTATACTCTCAAATCATTTTAACACTAACTCTATTCAAAACCATTATGCAAAACTAATCCATAGGGTGCTAGAAATTAAAGAGTAAACTTAGTAATGTTCTTGAAAAATCATTCGCACTACTTCCTATTTAATAAAATCCATTCAAAATTAACTAAGGAATTGAGCAAATAACACATGACTACCTAATTCAGATTAAATAAGTAATCAAATAACACATGGCTTTCTAATTATCTGAGCAAGTAAGAAAATTAATTATAGGTTCTAAATTGATAAATCTAACTCAAAATTAACTACAAAATCAAATGGATGACACACTGCTTCATCAAATAACTAACACACCATTCCTAGCAAAATGAGTGGCACAGTGTTCCTAATCAATCCTCACAATATTACTGAACACCGGCTACAAGTATATCTTGCCAAAAACATACAGATCCATGCATAATTAAGTCATTCCATTTAGAATAGAGGATTTGATTTAAAACTGTAAGAACTCATCTTTCAAAAATCTGTACTAACGAAAGTGTATTATAGGATCTCAAAATCAACCAAAGAAATCGATAACTTTCAGAAGATATTTATGAGGATGATTTGTAAACTCGCAAAAGGCTCAATGAACATCTATCCTACCAACATAAAATTCAGATCTATGGATTTTTTTTAAATGAAATTCATGAGAAATTGTAAGTACAGAAATTTTGAGAATTACCAATCAACTAAAAACAAATGTTTAGTGCAGTTTTGCTACATAAATTCAAAACACACCTTCTACTTAACCAAAAATAGTTACAGAACTTGCCTGAGGTCTGTGGTGCACCCTAACCACTACCTCAGACAAGTTGAGCTACAACAATAGACTTAAAAATTAATATCACATGAACTCATGAAATGGAAGTCAAAATTGCTACATTAATAGTCTTCAACAATATATATGTAAAGTGGTTCCAAGTTTGAAATAAAAACAGAGTTTGAAAATGTTCCACAATCACTATTCTCTTCTCTTTAATCCCTCTCCGTCTCTATCATTTGAGAGATTATTTGTACATAAAATTCATTCGGAAAATATAATATCCAATCCACTTAACTCAGAAAACTAATTTACAATTTTAGAGGAAAATCTCATAATTCTATTTTTTTTAGCAATTTTATACAAATTGGCATTAAAGAAATAACCATATCTTCTTGACCATGATGTATTTTGGAAAGTTATTTCTATTCAGTCTAATTTTCCATGTTATAAAAAAAATATCTTTTAATTTCCTTATTCAATTCCATTGCCTCAGAAATCGTGCATGAAGTTGATTATTTGAATGCTTTTTCCAATCTCGATTTTGCATAAATTTTATACAAAACTGCTACGAAGAACGAGATATAATTTTAAACCATATTGCATTTTTTGAAATGGTTTTATATCAAAATAAATTTATATGTTTTGTAAAATTCCATTTTCCATATTCTTATGATTCTCAACCATTTGCACATAAATCGAGGCAAAACATGGCAGCTTCAAAACCTATTTTTGGCTCTAGCTTAAATCATGTGTTAGGATCCCACACATGTGATCTGGGTATATTCCAAGGATTTTACCAGCATATTAGGCCCACATGGCACGTAATTTACCATTCTAGAGAAAATAAAAACATAATTTTTAATTTTTAATTTTTTTCTTCATTTGTGCAGTTGCATAATGGTTAAAAGTGAAATTAGGTTCAATCTTCATAATGACATGTAATTGTATTTTCATGTAAAGAGATGAAAAGAAGAAAAACAAAATTATTGCAATGCTTGCATCATGGGTTTCATGAGCAAGATATTTTATTTTTGAGTCAAGGCTCCCATTGAGAGCCTATAGGAATTTTTGTCATCTAGTCATAAAGGAATAAAAGAGTCATTGTCATGTAATGGAGTCATGTTACACTTTGTAATGCATCACAATTTTTATTATGTAAAATCATCCTCCAAGACCTTGTCACTATCCCTCTTCAAGTCGGCCTACAACGAATGAAGAAACCTAGAATATAATGTTCACTCCCTCAAGTAATCATGTCGGCCTAAAAGAAATGAGGTAACTTGTATATATAGAAGAGCTTGACCTCATTTAGAGACAAGAAATACCTTGAAGAAGAGACTAAAATCATAAGTATGAAGAAGGAATAGAAAAGAGAAATGAAGGGAAAAGGAAGGAGATCAAAGGAAGGGATACTTCCAGGAAGTCTGATTTGGGCTTGTCTACTCTCCCATGTGCAAAGGTAGCAGATCTGAGGGCATATTGAGAAGGTCAAAGAACTTGTTGCTACATTGAGGTGACCTTGTTTGGGTAAAGGATCTTGTAAGAGGAAGCTAAGTAGAATTTTTATAGGTATCTCTCTCTTGAAGAGACTAATCAAGGAGTGAAGATTTTTCTAGGGTTTATGGAATAGGGTTAACCTAAGAGGCTGAGATTCTCTAAGAAAGCCAAGAAGAGTAGTGTGGAAGAGAAGAGATCGAGATTCTCTAGGAAGTTGAGAGGAGCATTTCAAGACTCTAGAAGGAAGTCAAGAAAGGGAAGATAAAGAACATCAAGGAGGCTAGTGACTTTGTCTTGGGAGGGCTCTAGTGTCAGGGTTCTTTGTCATAGTCTTGGTATTCGTCAATTGAAGATTTATAAGAAGAATTTTTTATTGGGTTTTCTTGTCAAAGAGTGAGAGGTTTTGACCCTAGGTGACAATCCTACATACTGTGTCACTTGTCTTCTATTGTTTATTTGATAATTTTCTTTATAAAAAAATCACAATAGTAACATAACGAAGAGAAATCTCCTAAATTTGGATGCCCTAGATTTCTCAGCATGGGATCATAGTTTAGGTGCTAAAGTCAAGAAGGGGCATCTAATCAATAAGACACACAGGAATCAAGTTTCAAAGAAGAAGCAAAGGAAGTCAAAGGAAAACAAGCAAGAGATCAAGATCTTCATCATACCAAAAACCTAGCTCAAAGAAATCTACTCTAGTAAGAAGTCTTGAAATCATATTCAAAAAGGAAGAAGGAAGAGAGACCAAAACCCTAGAAGTATTTCCGAGATCATCATTTTAAGGCATCTCTTCAAGGTTGAAGGTAGACTAGAACATTTAAAAAGGATCATGAAGAAAAATCTCTATCAATTGTTCAAGGAGTAATCTTCTATCAACATCAATATTAAGGAGGAAGCAAGACAACAATTCTCAGGTAAGTTTATGACTTCATCGGATACTATCAAAATGTGTTTTTATAAGGAAAGCAACAATTTGGTTGGGGCAGCAAACTTCCTTGCATGGAAGAAAAGAGCATACCTAAATCTCATTGAGAATGAAGTCATGGACCAGATAAAAGGGTCAATAACTCAACCTACCAAAGATGATACTGAAGCACATGCTAGATTCATGAAGGGAGAAGTGAGAGACCAAAGGATTCTCATAGAATCCATCAAAGGCTCACTCATCCCATTTGTATCAAAATTAGACACTGCAAAATCTTATATGAAAAATTGGTAGAGTTGTTTTCCGTAGGTATTGCTGGAGAAGTAATATCTCTAAGCATGTAAAATTTTAGGGGCTAATATTCGCAGGTGGGCTAATTTTCCATTATTTTTCCAAAAAAACAATTTGCTAATTTCCATTTTTTATAAAAATGTTTCACCCAAGTTTTACAATATAAAATTATTTTACCTTAGAAATCAACAACATTATATAGAGATCATATATAAAATCGTTATAAATTTGAATAATTTTACAAATACATCAATAAACATTTTATAGTTTGCATATGGACAAGTGAGATTCACCAATGTTTTTAAACTTCAAGATAATTTTCCATAAAATTTTCCTTGTCTCTAAGGAAAGAAATCTACAAATTAAATATCTAAAGGGAATAAGGAATAGCCTCATATTTTATGAGGATTTCTGAAATAAGAGATCAACTACAAGATCTGGGTGAAATAATGTCTAACAAAGAAATGCCCATTGTAGTACTGAATGCACTACCAGAGGAATGGGGCAAATTCACTTCAAGTATCTATAGGAAGAAGTAAGCCAAGCCATTTCAAGATCTATGGTCATTGGATAATATCAAAGAAACCACACTGAAGGAAAAGTCAGATGTATGAACAAATGAGCATAATCAAGTGTATGCTGCTATGTCAAGAAGAAAAGAAAAGTTTGGAAAATTTGGTCCTTAAAAGAAGAAGAAGAACATGAATAAAGTACAATTCTATGTACGTCAAGAATATGTGAACTATAAAAGAGATTGTCCTAATATTAAGAGGGACAATAATAAGAGGAATAAGGAAGAATCACATATTACCGAAGAAGTACAAGAGCCTGAGAAAAACAATCCTAAGAAGGAGGAAGTAAAGTATCTCTACTATGACTAAGAGAATCTTCTTCACTAAAAGGTACTCTTCTGTTGTATTATATATAAGAATCTTTGAAAACAAGATAGGATGCATCATATTAGAGAATGGAATCATGGTAGAAACATTAGAAGTAAGAGCTCGTGACATATGTAATTTGATGAATGACTAGACCTAAACCTATGGAAGTCAACTATGTAGGATATAGCTCTTGTTAAACCTCATTAAAAGCTCAAGTGATACTTGTGAATAAGGAAGAAGTCATCTAGAAAAAGGGTTATCATACATATGTCAAAAGGTAACATATGTAGGATAGAATATGCAAGATCCTCAAGATTCTCTGATAGAATATTCATTGTAAGATTCACTGATCAAGAGGAAAAGTAAGTAGTTCTTCAAGAATTCCAATCTTGTGGAATTCATAGAATAATGGTATGATAACATGATAGTGAGCAAGATCAAGGAATGAAGTCCCTTCATTCAAAGGAAAATATTGCAAAAACTATGGATGATCCAAAAGAAATATGAGGTATGTATGCTCACATTTGATATTATGGAAGTCATGTCATATGGTTACAAACAATAGGGCTCACTTAGGCATGATCAAAGAAAGGATATCCTCCCTCAAATGGATGCAAGAATGCATGTTTCACATATTTAACTAGATGAAATCAACATAATATGTCCTCATATGGAGTATGAGGTAGTTGACCACAACTAAGGAACTTTGAAGCTCCTAGAAATGAAATGTGTGAAGAAAGGAAGGAAGATATCATGCTACAATGGTAAAGGAATTCAACATCTAAAAGTGCAACAAGATTTGACTATGATATCTCCCAAAAAGATATGGAAACTCTGATGGAAGTCTAGAAAATGATGGAGACCCTTGACAATACATATCTTTAGAACATGGGTCAACTTATATATAGGATGTTGATGCCTACAAAAAGATGTCATTATGACGAACCGTCACAAAGGTAATTGTGATTTAAATGTTAATTATTGATGAACTAGTATATGGTTGGGCTTATGCAAGGCTACCAAAGGGAAGAACTATGAATTTCTTCTATGAAGAACCATGTAGAAGGATGCAAGAACCTTCTTGAAGGAAAAGCATGATGAAGGTAGCATAAAATGAAACCAATCTAGATGAAGACTAATGGATCAATTTCTGATGAAAGGAATGATGGCATGAGTGACTCATGGATAAAAGTGATGGATGATCCGTGGCCTATGAATCAGTCCCAAAAGAGATAGACTCAGTGACAAAGAAATTCATGACATCAAAGGAAGGAGTTCTTCAAGCAACTGGTTGTCCTATCATCTCCACTACAAGAGTTGTTGTAGGTCACTATTTTTAGAGGGAGCCTGAAAATTTTCTTAATTGGAAGAAAACTTGGAAATACCTAAGCCAAGAGGGAGCGTAGTTACATTCCTTGTGTAGGAATGAGTAAATCCGTTTATTGGAATAGATATGTCCTCAATAATTGAGAGGGAGATATAGACACATAATTCTATTCTTCACTTGGGAAGACAAAATGAGAGGATTGGGTAATCATTTGGCATCCTATACTCTTTGAGAATGAGATAGGGCATCCAAGGTGACTGTATTCATGGACGACTGATATTCTCTGAGGAATGGGAATTCAAGATAAGAATAGTCCTAATGGAACACACTCTGAGAACCCGGGTGGGGTTTGTTTCGAGACAGACAATGATGAGAATGTCTATAAATCATTGATCTCACTAAAATTGAGCTCATACCTTGTGGAGAGATAGAGATGTTAGTCAAGGCCTTGATATGTGACAATGTTGGTTTATATGATGCTAAAAAAATAGGTTACCAATCTAATTCTTTTTATGAGAAATTCATCAGATTGAGAATGACCAAGTACTATTATGAATACATCCCTAGTTAAGAGGGAGTGTTGAAAATTGTAACTAGGTTCAGTCTTCATAATGACATGTAATTGTATTTTTATGTAAAGAGATGAAAAGAAGAAAAATAAAATTATTATAATACTTGCATATGGGTTTCATGAGCAAGAGATTTTATTTTTGAGTCAAGGCTCCCATTGAGAACCTTTAGTATTTTTTGTCATCTAGTCATAAAGGAATAAAATAGATATTTTCATGTAATGAATTCATGTTACACTTTGTAAAGAGTCACACTTGTTTATGTAAAATCATCCTCCAAGACCTTGTCACTAGCCCTCATCATGTTAGCCTACAACGAATAAAGAAACCTAGAAGATCATGTCAGCTCTCCCTCAAGTAATCATATCATCCTAAAGGAAATGAGGTAACTTTTATATATATGTAACAACCTCCTCCCACATCTACCCAAGAAACTGACCATCTGGGGTAAAGATGGAACGAGGGGCCACTATGATATGATTCGACCTCCTAGGTCACATTAAGGAAGTGAAACCGATGGAAACACACCATACAGGCATTCAACATCAACATTAGGACCTTCAGGAATAAATCCAACTTTTCTACCAACCAGCCCCTGGGTCTCGCTAAGATTTTGGACCTATTAACCTTTGGATGCTCTCATGCTATGGGCATTCCAATGTCTAGGGACCTCTAGACACTCTCACAGACCTGCAAGCCAACGTCCAAGGAATATTTTTCTCATTTTTGTGCCAGCGCCCCGTGATTTAAGCCACATTTTTAGGCCCAGAGCCCAGATCACTGCCCATAATTGAATGACACCTTCAGAACAATAAGATAACATGGAAATAATTGTATTAATGCAATTACATGAATAAGACCTTGATTGGACCCCTACTAGCCATAATAGGCATTTCGTTAAACATATTTATCTGAAATGGAGTAGATTAGTAATGCTATGCTTATTTCCCATTCAAAATAAAACCCAAGGTCCTTATCATTTGCTTAGAAAGTGCTTAAGGATTCACCATTTTTGCTTAATTAACTCATTCCCATGAGAGTTTCTTACGTATATGTTATAAACAATTTAACATAAAATATATGCTAAGTAGTAGAAAAATAATAGCAAAGAACAACAAAATATGACAAACACCATAGAGATTTGATGAGGAGTTCACCCCTCTTGGGATACATCTCCTTGATCCAGCTTCTAATGCTTGGGCCTCTCTAGTATGCTCAAAATTACAACAAAAATGTGTTTACAATGCTCAAATTCCTCTTAAACCTATCTCAATGAGTTCATAATATTCAAAAATGACTATCTATCCTCTTTTTGCAACCAATTGGGTGGAAAATTGAAGAATTTATGACTTATCCTAGTTCTCCATGTTAGTGTCAGTGTTTGCATCCTGTCATCAGTGATAAAAAATCCTCTTTTCATATCATTTTAGGGGTCAAGTTCAGCAATTTTTTTATCATTCCACTAGGCCATTCAAAAAATTAGTCACTGATGCTAGTCCTAGTCCAAAAACATCACTCTTCCCTAAATGTGATTACTTGCTCGCATATTTTCATATCTTGTTGACTATACATCATCCATAAAGTTATTTTTATCATGCCATTTGTATCAGTCATGAGGTCATTATATCATCTTAAAATTCAGTCCTTCAAAGTCTCATTAGGTTTTTAGGGTTTTTCATGATTTCATTAGGTCTTAGGGTTTCACCACCAAGGTCAAAAGTTTGATGTTAAAAGGTAAATAAAGGTCAACAAGGGTATGAGGATGACTGATAAAACAAGCATGATGATTTGTAAGTCATGAGCTACTGAGTTATTATTTGTTTTAACCTAATGTAATTTTCACCTCAAAAACATGTTTTTGAGGTGAAAATAGAGTATTTTAAGTTTATTTGTATTTCATATGTAATTTTAAGTTCCTATATGTAATAATGGATCTCTGTTGCATCAGAGCATTTCTTGTTTCTACAAGACAAACAAACACTGCAAAATTAAATTCCAATTGAGCATTCATCCACCTATCAAAAGGAAAGGGTTAGAAAATCAAGAGCAATTAAATGAAAAGTTGAAAGTGACAAAAACATTAGCAAAGGGGGTTTGAGGAGCTAAAGATTAAATTCAAGGGTGTATAAGTATCTTTTTGCCTTCATATCTTCTTTAATTCCCTCTTACCATGCATTGAGTAAACCCCAGCAGTGTTTTTTACAATTTGAGGTCAAAATAAGCAGAAAGATTAGAGGCATTGCATGTTTCCTCTTAGCATTGCGCATTTCCTCTTGGCGCTATGCACTCCCTTCAGGGTCTGTGCGTTTGGCTAGTTTTGCCCCTATTCATTCTTCAGAGGTCCTTATATCTCCTCAGCCTTAAAACAAGTAAGTTTCTTCTTCAAAACATCATTTTCTCTCTCTTCAAAGTTGTTTTCTCAATGATTGAAGAATGAAATCAAGATTGGTGTTGGCCTTACATTCAAAACCCTAGTTTCTCTCCTAAAACCATGATTTTGAAAGCAAGCTTCCCATTTCATAAAATTACTTGATTAATACCCTATATCCACTTTCAGAGACCCCTATCCATATACCTATCAGACTCCCCATCTACCTTTCCCTTCTCCTTTTTCCTTCTGGAACACTTGCATTCCCCTACCATTTTCTTAGGGTTTCATAACAAAGACACCATGGCTGACGAAGGATATAGTCCATACAATGAAGGAGAGGGATTAGATAGAGAGGGAAAAATAGAGCAGAGAAGGCTACATAAAGGAGGGAAAATTCACAGGTTTGAGCCCATAGATCTCAAAGAGATCCTAGCTTCTCCTATGACAGTGACATCCTTCAAATGGTTAGGGTGTTTTGAGTTTTGTGAGCAAGTCCAAGCAGTCCAGTACCACCCTGAGTTGACTAGGATTTTTATAACCAAAATACAAGATAACCAAGTCACTCTTGCAGGCATAACCTTCACATTGTCTGCTGCCATCATATCAGCTGCCACTGAGATTCCAGAAGTTGGGGAAAAATGGTGCAAGCAAGGTGAAATAGAAGCACATTTTTATGAAACATACATCAAACCTAGGTACAAAATTGAAATAAAAGGATATTTCCCTTTCTCACACCTCCTTGACAGATATGCACCAATGATGAAGATTATAATGAAGTATTTTTGATGTGAGGGTAGGTTCTCTAGGGTCTATTCTTACCACATCCAGTTACTTATGCATTTCACTAGGGTTAAAATGCTCAATATACACTACTATATTTTTAGGAGTGTTGAGAAGAAGGGTTACATTGCTTAAAGAAGAGAATACAAAGATCAAATGAAAATATTATTTCACCATTCCCTCATAAAGATCATAGTTCTTTATCAGCTTAAAGAACTTAACACTGCATGGAGTACATTTATAGCTAACCCCATTTTCACTCAAGTTTCCACTCAGAATGTTTAAGACATTCCATCATCATCTCATCCACCAACCTCCATTCCTCCATCTCAGCCCATGCACTATTCGTCTCATCCACCATCACCCCCACTATCACCATTCCATGGACCTATTCTTTCAACTAATAGGGAAGAGGACAGTGACAAAGAACAAAGTGATCAGGGTAAAAGTAGCAAGCAAGGAAGGGCTAATTTAGATACTGTGGTGCACACCTATCAGAGAGGAAATAGGAAAGTGTTTGCCCCATATATTGTGGGACGGGCCTTGCTCTCTTCATCAGCAAAGCAAGTACAGAAAGGAAAGGAAAAAATGGTTGAAATAGAAATGCAAAACAAGAAAAAGACCCCAATGAAACTGAGCAAGATTTTGATTTAGTGGACTTAGATGAGGAAAATAAGGAGGAAAACACCAAAATGATCCTCAACGAGAAAGAAGCATCGATAGGTGAGTTGCAGGTGAATCTACAAAGAGAAAAATACATCATATCTTATTATGAACAGGAAAATAGGCAAATGGAGACCAAGCATGAGCTTATGGAAGTTCAGCTCATCAAAGCTAAAAGGGAAGATGAAAATATTAAAGTCCAACTTGAGGAAGCCTATGGTGACTATGGTGAGCCTGTGGAGGAAAAAATGCCTAGGAGGAGGCCTAGGACTAGAGGCCTAAAGCAAGATTTGGAGCTTGAAAGAGAAAAATAAGCTCAACTTACTGTTTAACTCACCTTAAATGAACAATTTGGCATAATGATAAATGAAAACTAGGAATATTGGCTTGAGAGGGCTAACAATCATCTTGAGGAAATGCTAGCTAAAGCTAATAGAGATAGAGAGGTTCAAAGAAGAATGGTCAAATACTATGCCATGAGAAACAAAATTGCTAGAGCAAAGCTCAAAAGGGCTCATGCACAAATTGAGGCCTTAACTCATCAAAAGGAGAAGGACAAGATTGACCTATTGGTGGAGGCTTCTCTCCATGCTTAGTCACCTTTAGCATCAGCTATGTCAACCATTTTTGAATATCCTAAACTTAGTTTTTGCTTTTGGACCACCATTGGATTCAGAGGACCATTTACACTCAAGAAAACCATGTTTCCAGATCTGAAAGTCAAAATTACTAGGTGAAAAAGGTAGAAAACCACCTAAAAATCATATCTCTGCCTATTTTTTGAGCCAGGTGCTATGCATTTAAGTAGTCTTGGGAGACTGCAGTTTTGGAGGGGCAAGTCAAGCTTAAATTAGGAGCTAGGGGGCATTTTTGGAAACTAGACAGGATAAGATTTCCAATGAGCTATCTTGAGCTAGATTTGGACATCAAGAAGGAAGTCAAAATTCACCTTGAAGATGGAATTGCACACTTCCTTCAAGCGCTACACGTTTGACACTGGGGCTGCGCACTTGACAGGAAGCCAAATTTTTCACTATTTCTCTCAAAAAATACTTTTCACCTGTGGGATTTTGATTTTTCACTCATGCAATTCATAATGATGATGTAATTAAAGTGTATTTTTATTACCTAGGGTAGATACATCATATGAATGGCCTAAGTGGCATGTAATGAATCATATTGATTCATATTAGAGATGAGTTAGTTTGACCACCCTAGTCTTTAGCTTTCAATTCAATGTTTTGTGAAAATGCTCCTCCTCTCATGGATTTGACCCCTGAGGCTAGGATTAGTTGTTTTGAGGCCTATATTATGTATTTTCTCAGTAATTTTGTTGGTTGGACTCAGTGTGGATGCTCAAAGCTTGATTGTACACCTTTGTAAGTAGTTTGGTAGGAAATTAATAAGAATTGCAATTATTTTTATGGGATCTTTGTCGTCCAGAGTTCTAGTATAGTTTCTTCTTTTGTGATTATATGTTTATATGTTTTATGTATGCCATCAATCATTTCATTGCTTCTAGTTGAATTTTTTCAAGTTTTATAGGTAGAATCCATTGTATCAGTGTTGTGCCTTGGGAAATCATTCACCATTTCATGTTTATGCGTTCCAAGAAGGATCCATAATTATCACATGCCCTTATTAGCTTCTCACTAGTCTAAAACATCTCACCTCATCAAGCCCTATAGTGCTAAAGCCTATTCCTACCTTGCCCCATAGAACACCCTACATTTCTAACCTAAATTCCCAAACCTAAACTGCCCAGCTAAACCTCTACAAATCCAATCAAAACTTTCATGCTAGTATACATAGCCTAAAATCCTTTACCTGATATTAGTCATTTTGACTGAGATCCTTACAGAGAGAGCCCTCTCCTGGCCTAGTAGGGCTAGCTACTTGGCTAAGCTTGGTTTTTGGTTACCCTGGCATTGCCTCCCTTCAGCCTAAGGTCAATCTAGGTGATAACGTAGTGGCGACCATATTGGGGAATGAAGTTATATGTTCCTCAATAAAATGTACCAATTTTAGATCTAATTGTTGTTGGTGGACAATGATCAAACACTGGAAGGCTAAAATCATTCACCTAGCGATGCTAAATCAGTTTCGAGATTAGATCCAAGGACTCCACTGGAGGATGAACCTAACCAGTAGAAACATGAAAGGACAATATGGAAAGATCAGGTATTCAAGTTGGAATTTCATCCAAGACATTATGTTTTTTTATAAATTATTTCTTCCCTTTTCTTGAGAATTTCAAGAATTCTTTACAAAGTATATTGTATCCGAGAAAAGATCCTAGACCTGCATTTGATTATTTCCCTTTGAAGATTGTGAATACAAAATATTCGCATGCCTTTGATCTTGATCAAGACAATTCTTCTGAATCTTATGATGACCATCTCCAAACTGATGAGCTTAAAGATACCAAGATTGATTCTATAGCTTTTGTATATACTCCTATACCTTGTAAATTTCCAGATAGTTACAAACCTTTGATTTTACCTCCTATATCCCATGCTTTCCCTAAAAACCATTACCTATATCTACCAAGATTTGATGGTGAATGCGACAACATCACTGCTAAGACACATGTACTGAATTTTGAGTCTTTTCTTGACCTTTTTGAGGTTGATGAAGAGGATGTCAGTATTAGGCTTTTTGCTCTTTCTTTGCAAGGAAAAGTCAAGAGTTGGTTCAAAACCCTACCTAATGTGAGAATCTTAGATTTCCAGTAGTTCGTCAAAGTTTTCCTTGACAAATGGGTGGTCATACGAACCCTTTCTTGATTCTAGAAGAGTATAACTAGTTGAAAAGACTACCAGGGGAGACAATACAACAATTTTCTACCAGATTTAACCAAGTTTATTGTTCGATGCCTATTAATATAACACCTCCTCCTAGATCTGCTCTCTTACACTACCCGAAAGCCTTTGATCCAGAAATGGAGTTTCAAATGACAGAAAGGAACCTTGCAACACTTGAAGAGATGCAGAACAATGCAGTAGATGCAGAGGCTAATCTATTGATCAGAAAGGAAAAGTTGAAGGAATAAGAGAGGAAAAACATAGAACCAGTGGAATTGACATCCTTAGAGGTAAAGATCGATATTTTGGTAGGTGTAGTGGAAGAGATGATGCAAAAGATCACCACAAGGAATGAATATGATGTTCAAGACCATGGCTCACTAATTGAAGAAAAATAAGGTGCTGATCCAAAACATTTTCTTTCTTATCCCAGTTGTCATAGATCTGATAATGATTGTTTTATAGATCATCTTGGAGAAGAGAGATCTATTGATCTAACATGTATGCTTGATGATGTGTTTTATACTGATGATTTCCCTAAGTTTGATCAGTATGATGATGATTATGTTCTCCAAACAGAAGCTAGTCTTATAGAAAAAACAACAGTTGGTTTGTGGAAGGAGGAAGTTCATTTTCAGAAACTTGAATACAGTTATTAGTCGATGCATATCAGCTATGGAAGTGAGGAGGAAAGTACAGAAAATTTTGAAGTAAGTGAAGGATCTTTGCCTTTTTGTTTTACTTCGTTTCAGGTCATCAGAGACAACTTTCATGCAATCAGAAATCAACCATCAATAAGTTTTGATCTAGACCATCTAGAGGGCAATGAAATCCTTGTTCAAGACTTCTCATATCTAGATTTGTAGCCCTCGAACGCCATTGAATGTCTGGTCACACATGAAGAAATGGAAGCTGAAGCATATGATCAAATGATGCAAGATGACTCTGTACCATTATGTTTTGAATCATTTCAGTTTTTGAAGGGAATTTTGCATGGTATATCTTCAAATGAGCAACCTGTCAAAAATCATGAAATTTCATTGGAACCAATAGAAACTGGGTCACTACAGTCTTTTCAAGTTTTTCACGATCCAATAGCTGATGTTTTGGATGATGTTTGCAGTCAAAGTCCTTCTCCATTAGCTAACTTTGAGCTTGAAAATAACATTGATACAAACTTGATCCGGCAACTAGTTTCTTTTTCATTTTCAGTAGGAGTATCATCACAAAGCTCAGATGAAAGTTTGTATTCATGGTATGAGGAGAAGCAAAGTAATGTAGTGGATGAGCTAAGTCCCAGTGCACATGAGTTTAAAGATCCTCATGCAATATTTTTGGAGTCGGATAGAGCATCCATATTATTCAAACTAGGAAAATTTGTATCTATTTATAAATTTTCATGGGAGTTGCATTTCAGTTGTTCTCTCGTGTTGCCCATAAGAAAGCACTTGCAGAGAATTAAAACAGTAGCCAGAATGTTGACTTGGTTGTATTGGTTGTTTCATTTCACTTAATCAGGTGAGGAATCGATCACTTAGAGTAGGGTGTGATTAATAAACTCACAGAAGTGAGGATGGTTCATTCAGTTTGAGAGTTAGTTTGTGTCATCAAGTCATCAGTTTTCAGTCATGCATTTCAATTTAAGTTTTTCACCATATTGGCCGACATGCTTAGGCACTTGGTTTATGGTGTTCTTAACACCTCCAAGGAGCTGCCATCCCCAATAAGGCTGATGTTAGTGTCAGTATTTTCATCCTACCATCAGTGACCAAAAATCCTCTTTTCATATCATTTTAGGGATCTGATTCAATTTTTTTTATCATTCCACTAGGTCATGCAAAAAATTACTCATTGATGGTAGTCCTAGTCCAAAAACATCACTCTTCCCTAAATGTTATTACTTTCTAGCATAGTTTCATATCTTGTTGACTATACATCATCCATAAAGTTATTTTTATCATGCCATTTGTATCAGTCATGAGTTCATTATGTCATTTTGAAATTCAATCCTTCAAGGTCTCATTAGGTCTTAGCATTTCACCACCAAGGTCAAAAGCTTGATGTTAAAAGGTAAATAAAGGTCAGCAAGGGTATGAGGATGACTGATAAAACAAGCATGATGATTTGTAAGTCATAAGCTACTAATTTATTATTTGTTTTAACCTAATGTAATTTTCGCCTCAAAAACATGTTTTTGAGGTGAAAATAGAGTATTTTAAGTTTATTTGTATTTCATATGTAATTTTAAGTTCCTATATGTAATAATGGATCTCAGTTGCACCGGAGCATTTCTCCTTGCTGCAAGACAAACAAACACTGCAAATTTCAAGTTTAATTGAGCATTCATCCACCTATCAAATGGAAAGGGTTAGACAATCAAGAGAAATTAAATGAAAAGGTGAAAGTGATAAAAACATTAGCAAAGAGGCTTTGGGGAGCTAAAGATTAAATTCAAGGGTGTATAAGTATATTTTTGCCTTCCTCAGACCCCAGTAGTGTTTTTTATAATATGAGGTCGAAATCAACAGAAAGAGTGGAGGTGTTGCACATTTCCTGTTGGTGCTATGCATTTCCTCTTGGCATTGTGCGTTTCCTCTTGGTGCTGCGCGTTTCCTCTTGGCATTGCACATTTCCTCTTGGCATTGTGCACTCCCTTCAGTCACTGTGAGTTTGGTTGGTTTGGCCACTATTCATTCTTTAGAGGTCCTTATACCTCCTCAGCCTTAAAACAAGTAAGCATCTTCTTCAAAACATCATTTTCCCTCTCTTCAAAGTTGTTTTCTCAATGATTGAAGAATGAAATCAAGATTGGTGTTGGTCTTACATTCAAAACCCTAGTTTTTCTCTTAAAACCCTGATTTTGCAAGCAAGCTTTCCATTTCCTAAAATTACATGATTAATACCCTATATCCCCTTTCAGATACCCCTATCCATATACCTATCAGACTCCCCATCTACCTTTGCCTTCTCCCTTTTCCTTCCTAAACACTTGCATCCCCATACCATTTACTTAGGGTTTCATAAAAAAGACACCATGGCTGATGAAGGATATAGTCCATACAGTGAAGAAGAGGGATCAGACAGAGAGGGAAACATAGAGGAGAGAAGGCCACATAAAGGAGGGAAGATTCATAGGTTTGAGCCCACAGATCTCAAAGAGATCCTAGCTTCTCCTATGACAGTGACATCCTTCAAATGGTTAGGGTGTTTTGAGTTTTGTGAGTAGCTCCAAGCAGTCCAGTACCACCCTGAGTTGACTAGGCTTTTTTATAACCATAATACAAGATAACCAAGTCACTCTTGTAGGCATAACCTTCATAGTTTCTGCTGCCATCATATCAGCTGCCACCGGGATTCCAAAAGTTGGGGAAAAATGGTTCAAGCAGGGTAAAATAGAAGGACATTTTTATGAACCATACATCAAACCTAGGTACAAAAGTGAAATAAAAGGCTATTTCCCCTTCCCATACCTCCTTGACAGATATGCATCCATGATGAAGATTATAATCAAGTATGTTTCATGTGAGGGTAGGTTCTCTAGGGTCTATTCTTACCACATCCGGTTACTTATGAATTTTACTAGGGTAAAATTCTCAACATACCCTACTATCTTTTCCGGAGTGTTGAGAAGATGGCTTGCATTGCTCAAAGAAGAGAATACAAAGATCAAATGAAAATCTTATTTCACCATTCCCTCATAAGGATCATAGTTCTTTATCAGCTTAAAGAACTTAACATTGCATGTAGTACATTTATAGCTAACCCCATTTTCATTCAAGTTTCCACTCAAAATGTTCAAGACATTCCATCATCATCTCATCCACCAACCTCAATTCCTCCATCTCAGCCCATGCACTACTCATCTTATCCACCATCACCCCCATTATCACCATTCCGTGGACCTATTCTTTCAATTGACAGGGAAGAGGACTGTGACAAAGAACAAAGTGATCAGGGTCAAAGCAGCAAGCTAGGAAAGGCTAATTTAGATATTGTGGTGCACACCTATCAGAGTGGAAATAGGGAAGTTGTTTCCCCATAGATTGTGGGAGGGGCCTTGCTCTCTTCATCAGCAAAGCAGGTGCAGAAAGGAAAGGAAAAAATGGCTGAAACAGAAACGAAATAACAAGAAAAAGAACCCCAGGAAACTGAGCGATATTTTGACTTAGTGGACTTAGATGAGGAATATGAATAGGAAAAAACCAAAATGATCCTCAAAGAGCAAGAAGAATTGATAGGTGAGTTGCAGGTAAATCTACAAAGAGAAAAATACATCATATATTATTATGAACAGGAAAATAGGCAAATGGAGAACAAGCATTAGCTTATGGAAGTTCAGCTCATCAAAGCTAAAAGGGAAGCTGAAAAGATTAAAGTCCAACTTAAGGAAGCCTATGGTGACTATGGTGAGCCCATGGAGGAAAACATGCCCAGGAGGAGGCCTAGGACTAGCGGCCTAGTGATCTTTGGAGCTTGAAAGAGAAAAAGAAGCTTAACTTGCTAACCAACTCACCTTAAATGAATAATTTGGCATAATGATGAATGAAAACCGATAATATTGGTTTTAGAGGGCTAACAATCATCTTGAGGACATGTTAGCTAAAGCTAATAGAATAGAGAGGTTCAAAGAAGAATGGTCAAATACTATGCCATGAGAAACAAAATTGCTAGAGCCAAGCTCAAAAGGACTCATGCACAAATTGAGGCCTTAAGTCATCAATAGGAGAAGGAAAAGCTTGACCTATTGGTGGAGGCTTCTCTCCATGCTTAGTGACCTTCATCATTAGTGATGTCAACCATTTTTGAAGACCCTGAACTCAGTTTTTGCTTTTGGCATTTCCTGTTTTTTCCAGGCAATTTTTGTATCAATTTTTTTGTCAAACGCACAATGCCTAGGGAGTTGTACAATTTTTTGGGGCATCTTTTGGAGGAATGGCCACCACCATTAGATTCAGAAGACCATTTACACTCAAGAAAACCATGTTTCCAGATCTGAAAGTCAAAATTACTAGGTGAAAAAAGAAAAAAAACCACCTAGAAATCATGTCTCCACCTATTTTTTGAGCTAGGCGCTGTGCATTTGAGCAGTCTTGGGAGATTGAAATTTTGGAGGGGAAAATCAAGCTCAAATTGCAATCTAGGGGCATTTTTGGAAACTAGACAATATATTATTTCCAATGAGCTATCCTGAGCTAGATTTGGACATCAGGAAGGCAGTCAAAATTCACCTTGAAGATGGCATTGCGCACTTCCATCAGGCGCTGCGCATTTGACACTGGCACTGCACACTTGATAGGCAGCCAAATGTTTCACTGTTTCTCTCAGAAAATAATTTTCACCTGTGAGATTTTGATTTTTCACTGATGTAATTCATAATGATGATGTAATTAAAGTGTATTTTTGTTACCTAGGGTAGATACATCAGATGAATGGCCTAAGTGGCATGTAATGAATTAGTTTGCTTCATCTTAGGGATGAGTCAGTTTGACCACCCTAGTCTTTAGCTTTTAGTTCAGTCTTTTGTGCAACTTCTCCTCCTCTCATGGATTCAACCCCTGAGGCTAGGATTAATTGTTTTGAGGCCTATATTATGTATTTTCTTAGTCATTTTGTTGGTTGGACTCAGTGTGGATGCTCGAATCTTGATTGTACACCTTTGTAAGGAGTTTGGCATGAAATTAATAAGAATTGCAACTATTTTTATGGGATCCCTATGGTATGGAGTTCTTGTATAGTATCTTCTTTTGTGATTATACTTTTATAGGTTTTATGTATGCCATCAATAATTTCATTGCTTCTAGTTGAAATTTTTCAAGTTTGATAGGTAGAATCCATTGTATCAATGCTCTATCTTGGGAAATCATTCACCATTTCATGTTTTATGAAGTCCAAGAAGGATTCATAATTGTCACATGCCCTTCTTAGCTTATCACCAATATAAAACATCTCACTTCATCAAACCCTAGAGTGCTAATGCCTATGCCTACCTTACCCCATAGAACACAATGTATTTCTAACCTAATTTCCTAGACCTAAACTGCCCAGCTCCTCGTGACCCAGCTAAACCTCTACAAATCCAATCAAAACTTTCATGCTACTATACCTAGCCTAAAATCCTTTACTTGATCTCAGTCATCTTGACTGAGATCCTTATGGAGAGAGCCCTCTCTTGGCCTAGTAGGGCTAGCTACTTGGTTAAGCTTGGTTTGTGGTTACCCTGTCATTACCTCCCTTGAGCCTGAGGTCAATCTAGGTGATAACATTCCCACTATTCTTTCCACAAATTGCTCCACATCCAATAGGAGCCCACATTTTCGCTCCAAAAATCCGCTAACTGATCAAGGATTTTTCCACTCGGTGGGCCTTATTCTGTTGGCACTGACTGTCTTATCGCATATCACAATCGGTAGAGTCCTACGGCTTATGGTCTATGAACAAGGCAGGTGATTGTGTGACTGCGATATTGGCGAACCCAATAGGACATTAAACTGCAGCTGATAACATATCACATCTGGATCCTTTCCTAATCATAGTCGCGGAGTACAAATGGTCTTATATATATGTGGGACCTGGCTTGTTGCGATATCGCAATGCAACTTAGTACCTAATAGCGACCAATTATCCATAACACTAACCCTTCATTGATCTGTGATCGCATCGCAACCCAATACCTGCTCGGGCCGATTTCTGCAATGCCTTCCCTGTTGCAAAGTGCGATTGTGATTTATCACATCACAACCTTGGCCTTGCTTAGGGCTGCTTCTTTAACACGACTGCCCATGACATTTGATTTGTGATATGTGGGGACCAATGGTGGCCTGCCACTTGGCACCTCCTCATTCACTGAAACACCTTGCCACATCATCTAATCCTACCAAGTAAGCAAGTAAACTTTGACTTGCTCTAACTTCTGCATACAAACTCATATTTGAGTGTCGTTCACACTGTTGGAATCATAATGACGAGCTCTTTGATCTGAAGCTAATTTTAACAAAATTCTAACACTTTGATTTCTGAACATAATTTTGAGCACCTGATCACTCCTTCCCTCTTGAAGCTTTTGGGCGCCAAGAGATAATATTCAGTAATTGAATAGATGAGGTTATTGTTCTCTCACCTTCCCCTCTTCAATCCATTTAGCCTTTGATGGATTTGTACCTTTGAGACCCACTCAAAGATAATCAACATTTCCCCTCTTTGATGACCTCGTTCTTCTATCAAGTATGGTGTCTTGCTGAAGTTCATCAAGAAATTCTAGAGAAAACTATTCAATTCATGGAATCTGTACACTTTCTCCTTGATCTTCGATCAAAGGAGACTCATACAATCGCAAATTTTCAACATTAAAAATGCAAAAACGTTTTATATATGAAGAAAAATCAAGCTTGAAAGCATTATTACTAATCTTTTCCATAATTTTAAATGGACCATAACGGATTGGTTTCAGCTTTTTACCTTCACCTTGAAGCCTTTCCTTGCTAATTTGAAGCCAAACATCAACACCTACTTGAAACTGATGATCCACATGATGCTTATCATTCATTGCCTTATACTTTTGTTGACTATTTTCTAGTTGTTCTTGAACTGTTTGGTGAATCAACTGAATTTGCTCAATGATTTTCTTTGCTCTATCTATGTCGCTATGTCCATCTATAGCTACATCTTACTCAAATATGAAATCCAAAGGCAATTTATGCAAATAACGAACACATGCCTCAAAAGTCGAAGTTAGAGTAGAATAGTGTCTTGCTCGGTTGTAAGCATGATGAATATAATGAAACTATTCATCCCACAAATTAGGATGTTTCCTGTAATATCCTCTTAGAAAATGAATAACTATCATGTTAACCACTTCAGTTTGACCACCTGTTTGTGGATGGAAGGCTATACTTTTCTTCAACTTGGTGTCCATCAAGTTCCATAAATTTGACCAAAAATTCCCAACAAATCAGGAATCACGATCACTTACAATACAAGTAGGTAATCCAAAATGAACCCATACATTTGGAAATAAAACTTGAGATGTTTGTTCAACTGTAATTTGTTTTTTACAAGGCATTAATATGCACATCTTACTGAACCTATCCACAACTACGTACAAATAATCATGACATTTTCTTGATAAAGGAAGACCTCCTACAAAATTCATAGAAACACTCTCCCATGGACGTGAAGGCACTAGAAGTGGTGTGTACAATCCTAATTTCCTATTACTATGTTTACTGACTACACACAATGAACAACCTCTAATAAAATGTGACACACATTCAAGCATACAAGGCCAGTAAAAATTCCTCTGAAGATTTTCCATTGTTTTACTTACACCGCAATGTCCAGCTATAAGAGAAGTGTGTGCTTCCCTTGTGACATTTACTTTCTCTCCCTGTGGAATAAATTTTTTTCCCAAATGATACAACATATTATCATGTACATGGTAGTCTAATTCCTCAACTTGGTGGCCTTGACTCAAGTTTGAATATATCTCTTGAAAGTCATCATAATGTGTGTATTGTTCAATATAACTTTAAGGAAAAACATAATGGTTCTTGAGTAAAATGGCTACATTAACAACCGGTCTAGAAATCATATCGACAAATTTATTATAAATTATTACCTTTATTGTACCTAATTACTAAGTGGAATTGATATAAGAATCCCATCCAGTGAAAGTGCCTTGATTGCTACAATTTTGTTTGAGATTGCAGGTATTACAAAGGTTGATGAACAGTGTGAATAATGGTTTCTTTTCCCATTAAGTAATGCTTCCAGTTCTTCACACTTTTCACCAATGCTTAAAGTTGTTTATCATATGTAGGATAGTTAATAACAACACCATTAAAAATCTCAAAATGAAATGAAATGGACTTACCATGTTGTAAAAGAACTACACCCATGGCATAGTCACTTGCATCTGTTTGTATTTCAAATGGTTGTTTCAAATCTGGCAATGCTAAAACTGGGGTTGAACTAATCTTTTGTTTTAAAGCATCAAATTCTTTTTTTTGTTTTACTCCCCACTGGAAGACAACCTTTAGGCTAGTCAAATCATTTAGTGGAGCTACTATGGAAGATAAACTGGCAATAAAATTCCTCCAATACTGCGCTACTCCCAGAACATTCCTTCTATGACTGATTTGGCTATTGGCCAATTCACAATGACCAAAACTTTAGAGGGGTCAAACTTCAGCTCACCTCCTCCAACTATGTGGCCCAAATACACTAAGGAAGTTTTCTCGAATTCACATTTAGACATTTTAAAAAATAACTGTTCATTTTTGAAGACATCTAACACTTTCCTCACATGCTTGACATGCTCTTCTCGTGATTTTCTGAATATAAAGATATCACCTAAATAGACAATTACAAACTCATCAAGAAAGGATCTTAAAACATCATTCATAACTCTCATGAATGTAGCTGGAGCATTGCAAAGACTGAAAGGCATAACCAACCACTCAAACAATCCCTATTTGTTTTTAAAATAAGTCTTCCAAATATCCTCCTTGGTTATTCTAGCTTGATGATATACAATTCTTAAGTTTAATTTAATCAAATATTTTTCATTCTTCAAATGATCTAGAAAATCATCTATTTTGGGCAATGGGTATCGATTCTTTGTGGTAATTTTATTCAAAGCTCGATAATCTACACACATGCACCAAGCTCCATCTTTCTTGGGTACCAAAACAATTGGTGAACCACATGGCGAAGTAGAGGGATGAATTACGCCATTATCTAACAATTACTAGACTTGTTTCTTAGTTTCTAAACTTTCCAGAATTGACGTTCGATACATACCGATATTTGGGAGTGGACAATCTTGTTGTAGCTGAATTTCATGTTAAATTCCCTTTTTTGGTGGAAATGCTTTTGGTTCTTGAAACACATCTTCATATTGATTTACCACATCAACCAATTTGGCTTTCAACTTCACATAACAGCCTACAAAGGATTCACGCTCCGTGTCATTCTTCTACTTGATCATAAGGAGCATGAGATTATTGTTGTAATTAACCAGTCGCTTCATTTGCCCTACGCTTGCTAAAGACGGAATAAGCTTTCTTAGATGGGCTCTCACGATATACTCCACTTAATCTTTAAACAAATGATATTTGTTCTCAAATCTATTTAATGGCTTTCCGATCATACAGATATGGGCTTCCCAACACAATTCTAGAAATATCTAGTGGCACTAGATCTAATTCGACTTCATCAACAAAATTGGTAGTAATAGAAAACCTGAAAATGCATTTCCTTGTGACCTAAATATTTGCATCCTTGGTTACTCAACCCAATGGATACGGTGTATGATGAGGCATGGTTTCTAGATTCAACTTATTCACTAAGTCTATAGAAATTAAATTTGCTTGGGATCCACTGTCAAACAACATATCAATCTTGGTGTGTTTGGAAATAAGTTTGATATGGAACAACTCAATTTTGTTTTCTTCATTTGAAGAATTGTTGGAGTTATTTTTTGCACTGGTGCTTGCCACAACTTCCTCTTTTCTTGTTTTTTCCATGAATTTTCCTTTAGTGACTATGTCTGTAATCTTTGTTTGATCACCCAATTCAAAACCCAAGTCTTGTTGTACAACAATGTTTTTCTTCTGTTTCCCTTTATTGTTAAATTTCTTCGGTGTTAATTCATGATGAAGCTTCCATAAATGCGCTTCATCATGCCCCTCTTTGGAACAATTCTTACACATAGGTTTCTCCCCTTCTTTCTTAACTTAATCATTTTTCTTCTGGGTTTTTTAGATACCTTTCCTTTTTCATCACTCTGGAATGGATTATTCTTACCTTCTTCTTTTACACTTTTCTCTATTGCTTCGAGGTGTGTAGCATGGACATATACCTCATCAAGATTTGTGGGATTAAACATAAGAATGGTGTGACAAAGATAGCTATGCAAACCTCTTATGTATTTCATTAAAGTATTCTGTGACTGCAAGTCTACTCCTACCATAAGAGCTCTTCTCCTAAACTCTTGAGTATACTATTGCACATTTTGACCTTTTAACTATCCGAAATTTTCCCAATTCATGATAGCCTTTTTCATATGAGATAAAGAGTAGAATTGTATTTTTATCGCAACAATGAAATCAGACCAAGTAATAGAGATCTTACCATGTTTTTTGATCTCGCCTTGATTCCTTGTTTCCCACCAAATGAGTGTTGCACCCTCCATTCTCAATGAAGCCAAATGAATTTTGATATCATCCTCTTGAAGGTTCTGAATTCTACAATACACCTCCAACTTACGAATCCAATTATCAGGCTTCTCTACATTCACTTCACCATTATACATTGACAAGCTAAATTTAAAATCTAATTTAAGTAGAGGTGATTTTCCAGCTCCTTTTGAAGAATGATGATGTGTATGAGTAAGGGTTGTATTAGTGGAAGAGTGTGAAGATTATTTTGAAGAATAATATGAAGAATATGAGAGAGAGGGTGGAGGTTTGTCTCCATTCCCATTACCTCCTTTTCCATTACCTCCTCCTGAAGAGCCTTCTCCTTTGGGAGGTTTGGAACTTTCTCCTTGTAGCCTACTATTCCTCACTTCATATACGACCTTCACCATCTTTTTCATATCACATAAAGCCTTTCTAAAGGTCTTCTCATCTTATGTCATGTTTGTAGGTTCTCCTTCATGAGACATGATCTCTGGAGTCTTAACTACAACTTGAGGCTGAACTGGTGTTAGAGATTATGTTAGCCTTTCTCTTCTTCCCCTTAACCTAACTTCAAGGCTTCCAACCTAATTTCCTTCACCTATTTTGAGTTTTAACCTTGTTAGCATGACAAAAAACTAGCAAACAATACTCCTTTGCACAAGCAAATCTATTAAGCAAAAACCAGTGCTCTGATACCAACTTGATCTAAAATGGAGCAGATTAGTAATGTTGTGCTAATTCCCCATTTAGAATCAAACCCAATATGCTTATCATTTTCTTATCAAGTGCTTAAGGATTCACCATTTTTTCTTAATTAACTGATTCCCATGAGAGCTTCTTATGTAAATGTTATAAACAATTTAACATAAAATATATGTTGAACAACATCAAAATAACATCAAAGAACACCAAAATACAACATACAACACAAATATTTGATGACGAGTTCACCCCTCTTGGGCTATGTCTCCTTGGTCCAACTTCCAATGCTTGGGCCTCTCTATTATGCTCAAAAGTACAACACAAGTGTGTTTACAATGCTCAAATGCCTCTGAAACCTGTCTCAATGAGTTGAAAATACTTAAAAATGGCTATCTAGCCCCTTTTTGCAACCAATTTGGTGGAAAAATGAAGACATTATGACTTCTCCTATTTCTCCCACTATTCGTTCCACAAATTGCTCCACATTAGACAAGAACCCACATTTTCGCTCAAAAAATCTGCTATCAGAGGGAGAATTTTTCCACACAGTGGGCCTTAATCCATCGACACCAACTGTATTATCGCATATTGAAATCAGTAGAGTCCTGCAGCTTATGGTCTATGAATAAGGTGGGAAATTGTATGATTGCGATATCGGCAGACCCGATGGGACATTAAACTGCAGCATATAACTTATCGCATTCAAATCCTTTCGCTAATCGTAATCGCGGAGTACCGACAATCTTATATATATGTTGTACCTGTGCTGTTGTGATATGCAATTATGATATCACGTCACAACCTGGTACCTATGAGGGGTTGATTCTTCATAACAGTAACCCTTTACTGATCTACGATTGTGATCGCATCACAGCCTGATACTTATCAAGGTCGATTTCTATAATACCTTCCCTGTTGCGAAGTGCGATTGTGATTTATCGCACTACAACCTTGGCCTTGCTTGGGGCTGATTCTTTAACATGGCTTGCTCTCAACATGAAATTTGCAATGTGTGGGGGCCAATGGCAGCCTACTACTTGGCACCTCCTCATTCACTGAAAAGCCCTTCCACATCATCCAATCGTGCCATGTAAGCAAGTCAAATATAAACTTTGACTTGCTCTAACTTTTGCATACGAGCTCAGATTTGAGTGTCATTCACACCGTTGGAATCATAATGATGATTTCTTCCATCTGAAGCTAAGTTTAAAAAAAATAGCACTTTGAATTTTTGGCATAATTTTGAGCACCTGATCACATATCACAAATATGTAATCTACAGGTATAAATAATATATCTAAGCATAGGGGTCTCATACTTATTTGAGATTCACTATGAGGCATTGTTTCCTTGTCATTTTCTTTCTAGTTTCATCCATTAGGCCATAGATACATTGTTCATTCATGTACAAGTAAAATATGATAGAAGCCATATGTAACCACTGTCATAATACACATTCATAACCATCATAACAACAACAAAAATACGAAGGATACAATAGCCATAGAATACACATATGAACCATTATATTAATCATAGAAGTAGAAGTAGAGATAACCTCATATTAATGATGCAAAATCCAAACGTGAGACAATAGAATGGCTAAGACAAATCTCTCTTCATCCATTAAACCCCATGCCATATTCCAAGCATGAATGTGGGATCTAATAGAATACATAAATCCAAAACCATCTATGTTCTTGTAGAGGCCCTCCACCTCAACCCATCAAATAGTGATTCCACCTCAGGGTCGGACATCACAAAACCATCATCAGATCAATCCCTATCCATGCCTTCCAGGGCTCTAGAGAATTTGTTCCAACCAAAGCTCTAGGAAAAGTAACTCAACCCACAAATTTTATGGGCTCCAGATTGTTTTTCCAAACAAGGCTCCAAGACTAGTAACTCAACCCACCAAGGGCTCCAGAGCCTTTTTCCAACCAAGGCTATAGGACTAGTAACTCAGCCCAATTTGTTACAGGGCTCCAAAGCATTTGTCCAACCAAGGCTCCAATAACTAGTAACTCAACCCAAGCGAAGGAAACATGAGAACCAACCAAAACAAAAAAATGAAATAAACCCACAGTCTCCAGAGCTATCCAAAAAATGGAAAGGTTAGGATATCCACTGTCAATCCTAACCATCCTCCATGCCAATGACATATCACAACCAACAAACTACATGCATATGCCATGCATAAAAAAACTAGTAAGGAAAGAATACATGCAAGAAAATCCCATTGTAGTTGTTGATCTCGATGTCCTCTCACACTTTCCTACTCTTCCTTTTTCTTCTTTCTCCAAAAATCCAAGCATTCCACACCCTCCAAGAATGCTCCAAGAAAAATCAAGTATCCAAGAGTATGAGAGAGAGACAATAATGAGAGAGCTTCAACACTAAAATGACCAAGCTTACCCACTAATCCTCATAATCCTTTTTATTAATTAGGCCTCTATTTTCTTCATTTTCCATTATTTTCCTTAATTTTCCTCCTCGCATGCAACATATGACCTTTCACCTCCCTTTTCTCCTAATTTCCATTATTTTCATAAATAAAATGCCAATTAATGTTTCTTTCCTTTCCAAATCCTTTGCCATTGCCTTTGCTAATTTCCTTAACCATAATAAGCTGAATGAACACCCACTTGGATGTTTTACCCACCATTCATCTTGGAATACATGTATCATCAATGGTGGTCTTATCTTTTTACATGGATTTTTGACCAGGGTTGTTATAGAACCCTCCCCCTTGGGGGAACACCGTCATCAATGTTAAATTACACCTATAACCAGCAAGACCACTGAAAACAAAACATACTTCCCAAGGATCTTTATAACATAGCTCGTTGTAGTATTTACAATGAACACCTGCTAAACATGACGAACATATCATTTACTAGAGCTTTATAACACAAATCATTACAATATTTACAATAATAACCATGTATACACATATACACATTTCCTCCACCCAATAAATAATCATACTTCTATGGAGCTTTATAAATCTAGCTTGATACAATATTTACAATAATATACACATATGCACATATACACATTTTCTTATCCAACAAATAAAAGGATACGATGCTCTTATCAATCAACAAAGGAATCTAGAGGCTCACAGCTCCACCCTCAAAAGTAGTACCAGGATTCACCTCCTTCCTGGGAAGTCAAAAATCCATTGCCAAATTCAAAGTTGCATCCAATGTACAGCACTATAATCTTGTGCCACTTGTCCTCTCAGTGAACATTTACGGGCTCATTGTTCCAGGGCGCACTCCCAATGTGCACATGATTCCATCTAGCAATGATAATGACCAAAACAAATCCATACCCGACCTTCCTTTCTTTGCTACATAGTCCCTTGGGCAACTTGTTCACCCCCTTCTGTGAAATCACACATCGTCCAAGTTTCACTGGCACCCCCATTCCAAGAAGTCCAAACCTTGGAAAGGTTTCCTAGCATTGGAAGATATAAAAACCAAGGCATATTCTGCCTCAAACCATCATACCATTAATAGCATGCTCATGGAACTCAATTGATACCATTGGGTACCAGTGTCCCATAATGGCTCTACTCCTTAATACTTTACCATGATACTACTGCATTTTCCAATTCCTTTGTGATTGAAAATTCTTGCAGTTGATTTCAACCACCCAATTGGACATGTTCATGCATTCTTGTACTAAGCACCTAATTTCCATTAGATTTAAAATAAATTCAAATAAATTCAAATCATACCTCATTGGTAGCTCGTCAATAAGGTACACTTGCAATTCTATTTTCTTCCTGGCACAACAAGTCAAACTATAATCTTTGACCAAATCATCATGTATAAACATATCACATTAGGTTAGCTCAAAATAAAACCATCATAGATCAAAATTATGAATCACATGCGATCATCATAAACAAAAAACATAGATAACATGCATAATAAAACTAAAATAAAATGTTGATACTTATTCTTTAATCAATCATTAGCTTCTACCGTTGTCTTTATTCCATAAGCACTCCAGATCATTTGCCACGCTCAACAAACACTCGGTTCCTTCTCCTCAACCATGTGCACATACACATAGTGTGCATCACATACATACAACCACACACGACATACAACACCATGTAATGCATGCATCTACACCTAACACACAACACATACACCTACACCCAATGTATAACAAAACATAATACATGCACCTACACCCGGTGTAGATGACCACACAATACATACACTTACACCTAATGTACAACACATTGAATAAACATGTCATGATACCACTACTACACAATGCACATACATAATATTGCATGCCCATAACACAACATGTATGACATGCACACAATTCCACATGTAAAACAGTACCATACGTACAACATGTACACCAGTACAATATGTACAACATGTACACAGTACCACATGTACACAACACCACCTGCATAATATTTGCACAACGTCACATGTACACATCACCACCTACACAACATGTACACAACGCCACATGTACATTGTACCACCTGTACAACGTGTACATAATGCCAAACGTACACAACACCACACGCACAATATGTACATGACACCACATGTAGACAACACCATATTCACAACATGTACACAACACCACCTACAGATGGCACCATATGTACCACATGTGTGTGACGCCACATACTCACGACAACACTTGTACAATCATGCACAGAACACCAGATGTACATAGCACCAGTTGTAAAACATGCACACAACACCATATGTACATATCACTTCATATACAATATGTACATAGCACCCTATGTACACACCATTTCATATCCAAAATTCACACAACACCATATGCACACAACCACCGCATATCCATCATGTACATAGTACGATCTATACCTAGCACTGCATATGCAATATTCACACAACACTATTTGTACCATCTTGTACATAACATTGCATAAACAACATGTACACACATTATATATACACCACTTTGCATGTGCACAACATCACAAATGCAACATGTACAACATATAAAACATATGCACAATAGTAGTACCACACATCCAAAACCACACTGTCTCTACCAGAAAACCTTGCTTCTAGTGTCTCTCTACCATCCATGCTTATCCTAGCATGTTGCGAATCTCACTTCTTTCTTCAACTGATGTATCCCTCAAAGTTACCTGTCATAACATAAACATAGGCATAATACAATCATACAACATCAATTCATATCCACATGATACTGACCTCATGTATTTTTCATTACTACTCTTCCCACATGATTCCTCATAAACCAAGAACCTCTTCATGTCATTCACATGCATAAGCATTTATTCCTCCACAAGAATAATCCATAACAACATTGTTGGAAAGTGACCTAGATACATAGATACATATACATAAACATTAGCATAAAACAAGCATGGTCCTATTAGACAATGACATACATACATACATGTATACATATATAAACATCAACATAATCATGATCACAACATAATTACAAGATATCATAAGGTCAAGGATAAGACAACTTCCTTTATGTGTGCAACACATGTGCAACATCGAGAACAATAGTTCCCAACATAGCCGAGGCATATGACTCCTAAAATCCATTCACCTTACCTTTCCCATGATTATTCTACCATCATCCATTATCCCAATGGGCCAAACCAATCCAACTGGTTGTCATACTCTTTCCTTCAACTACCCTTATACATGCACCAAGTTTCATCTAATCCTTTCATTACTTGCTAGTTTTCATTCAAATCTCCCTGAGCTCCATCAACTTTCCTCTTTCCCAACCAATTCCCAAGACTCAAAACACAATAGGAAAGCAAAAGAAACAAACAATAAGAAGACCATGAAAATCGATAACAATATGACACCATAACCAAAGTGGTAAGGCCTTGCACCAAACATAAAAACAATTGAAAATCAAGCTAAACAAACAACTAAAGACTGAAGGCACAAGACTCAACATAAACCATGACTCAATCCCCATGGTTCCCAAGGAAAGCTCCACTCAAGGCTTGTTTAGAATTTCATGGTAGGCAACTTTCCATTCAATCCACTGCATCATACCGTCATCAGCACATAAACAACAATGCATAAATAAACATAGCAATACATTGGTTACCTTACCTTGTTGTGCCAAGCATGTTTCTTGGAACTGAACACATCCATGTCATCTCTCAAGGGACTCCAATTTCCTTGAAAAATCCACCTATAACTAGAGACTGGCTAATATACCTGTCAAATACATGTTCATGAATTTAGCACCTATCCACATAATGTGAGACAAGATTAAGGTTAAGAACACTTCCTGTATGCAAAGCACTCATTTGTTTGGAATTAGGGTTTCCAAACATAGCCAAAGGAATTCTTGCCCAATTCCTTTCTTTTACCTTTTTACCTTTTTGTAATCGAGGCTTACTATGTATTTTCGCATCACGAAACTGTTAGTTATATAAACCCATAAGCTATTACCTTATCATGCTAATAGCAAGCATGTTTCCTACAACTCTTCACACATGTCAACCACATGTTCTAAATATCAATACAATCATATCTATCAATTCAAAATCAACCTTTACCAATACTAGAAATCATGTCATAATCCATAGTGAACTCGTATTCATTAGACATAATGCTACAGACATCACCTACTTACACTCAAGTACATATCAACCATCTCAACACATATGTGTTAGTACAATCATCTTAAAATAATATTATTTGAACACATAGTCGTATTGTGAAATTCATCAAACATTCAACCAACTTGCAAGCATACCATGTTAAATAAATCAATTAGGTGACATAATAGACACCAAACATATGACATAATCAAACAATGAAGCACCAAGTATATGACATAAGCAAACTCATACCTTAATGTGTCTCAAGGGAGGTTATCTTTTCTACACAATCAATCTAGTTAGCATGATATAACTTCACAACACATCATTTCAAACACAAATAAGATCATGATATCCATACAACATAATCTCGTAAACATTTTATGTTCATGCACAACAATCACATATTCAAAGTCAATCAATATTAGTATGACATAGTATTAGATCATATTAACTCATACATGAATGCCATAAACCCTAACTATCTGTGTAGGCCAATCCAATTTAGCATGATACATATAACATCAAAATCCTAATCATCAAGTTAGTAGCATATAACAATAACAAGTTATACATCATGCTCATTAACAACATATAACATAATCATCAAGCTAACTATCATATAATAGAAAAACGTTAACCAATGACATTATCAATAGCAACATATAACATATAACATAATCATAACAAGTTAACCTATAACATACTCAGCAAGAACATATAACATAATCATCAATTTATCTAACATATGACAACAATAGCAATGCATACAACCACATGTTACTACCATTCAGGACTATATGACACATGTATATATGACTACACTGATTAACTAGTATCTACCATGCATGTAACAACAACAACAATAAAATGAGAAACATGTATATAACCCTAGTGCATATAGCAAACATTAACCAACATACCTACATGCCCACCATACAACCCTGTATGATGACACGCTCTTGCCTCGAGGTCCAATGCTGCAGCTTCACTTTGATGATTTGCATCTCCTACTCTATCTCAACGAACACATTAGCACCATATCAGACCAATAACATCATGATGACCTAATTGCATACAATGAACCCATGCACAACAACCTACACCATGAAAATTCATGCATAAAAACATATAAAATCTGACATGCATAATATTGCATATACACCCATACACTCATGACGACACATCGCACAAAAGCACCATCAACCTTCACATGACGACATTACTACAACCATGATCAGCACCATGTAAATGAAACAAGCACATGGTCCTACAACAAAAGAGACACACATGCAAACGACATGAATGCATAACCAACACACAACCCATCTAGTCTAAGGGGTGAACTATGTTCTGATACCACTCTGTAACACTCTCCTCGCACATCTACCCAAGAAACCAAACATTTGGGGTAAACATGTGATGAGAGGCCACTATGATATGATTTTACCTCTTAGGTCATGTTAAGTAAGTGGAATCAATGGAAACAATCCATACAAACATTCAACATCAACATTAGGACCTTCAAGAACCAATCCAACCTTTCTACCGACCAACCCCTGGGTCCCACTGAGATTTTGGACCTCTTGACCTCTGGATGCTCTCATGCTATGGGTATTCCAATGTCCAGGGACCTTTGGGTGCTCTCACCGACCTACAAGTCAGCATCCAGAGACTATGTTTCTCATTTTTGTGCCAGTGTCCCCTTGATTCAAGCCAAATTTTCAGGCTCAAAGCCCAGGTCATTATCCAGAATTGAATGACACATTCAGAAAAATAAGATAACATGGAAATAACAGTACTAATTCAATTACTTGAATAAGAACTTGACCAGACCCCTACTAGCGATGGCAAGCATTTCATCAGACACATCATGAATATGTAATCTACAGGTGTAAATAACAGATATTAGCATACGGGTCTGATACTTATCTGAGATTCACTATGAGGCTTTGTTTCCTTGTCACTTTATCTATAGTTTAATCCATTAGGCCATAGATACATTGTTCATTCATATACAAGTAAAACATGATAGGATCCATATATAAATAGTATCAAAATACATATTCATAACCAACATAATAACAACATAAATACATAGGATACAATAGCCATAGAATCCACATATAAACCAATATACTACTCATAGAAGTACAAGGAGAGATAACCTCATATTAATAATGAAAAATCCAACCCTGGGATGGGACTTCCACATTCCATTCGACCATAGAATGGATGGCTGCACCAAATCTCTCTTCAACCATTCACCCCCATGCCATATTCCAAGCATGAATGTGGGAACTCATAGAACACATCAATCCAAAACCATCCAGGGATTCCAGAGGCCATCCACCTCAACCCATCAAATAGTGATTCCACCTCATGGTCGGACATCACAAAACCATCATCAGATCAATCTCTATCCAAGCCTTCCAGGGCTCCAAAGCATTTGTTCCATCCAAGGCTTTAGGACTAGTAACTCAACCCACAACTTTTATCGGGCTCCAGAGCCTTAGTCCTACCAAGGCTCCAAGACTAGTAACTCAACCCACCAAGGGCTCTAGAGAATTATTCCAACCAAGGCTATGGGACTAGTAACTCAACCCAAGTTATTACAAGGTGCCATAGCGTTTTTCCAACCAAGTGTCCACAAACTACTAACTCAACCTAGGATAAGGAAACATGAGAACCAAAAAAAACAAAACAATGAAATAAACCCACAATCTCAATGGTTATCCAGGAAATGGGAAGGCTATGAAATCCACTATCAATCCCAACCATCCTCCATGCCAATGAAAGATCACAAAAAACAAAATTGCATGCATATTCCATGCATGCCAATACTAGTGAGGAAAGCATATATGCAACTCCATACCTACAAGAAAATCTAGCTATAGGTCTTGATGCAAATGTTCCCTTGTGCTTTCCTTTGCATTGTTTCTCCAAAAATCCATGTATGCCATACCCTCCAAGAGTGATCCAATAAAACTTTAAGTATCCAAGAGTATAAGAGAGAGAGAGAGTAATGAGAGAGCTCCAACACTGAACTAACCAAGCTTACCCACTGATCCTGATAAGCCTTTATATTAATGAGGCCTCTATTTTCTTCATTTTCTATTATTTTCCTTCATTTTCCTCCTTACATGCAACCTATGACCTTTCACCTATGTTTCCTCCTAATTTCCATTATTTTCATAAATAAAATGCCAATTAATGCCTCATTAAGGGAATTGTGAGGTCTAAAATTGCCCTCCTAAGGAAACTATAAAATAATAGTGGAAATAATAAAATAAGATTACATTACATCATCAAATTTTAGAGGGAAAAAATAAAAAAAATAAAAAACTATTTTTTTAAATCGTATTTTCAACTTATCTCACTATCGATTTACTCAAATTTCGAGTGGAAACACTTGTTGGATGCATAATTTAATTCCTCATCTAAGTAGTAGCCATGTTGCATACTTTTGATGGACCCTACTACATGAAAAAAGAGAAATACATGGAAAACGTGATTGCAATCACATTTTTTCATGTATTTCTCATTTTTCATGTAGTAGGGTCCATCAAAAGTATGCAAAATGGGTATTTATTGGATGAGGAATTCAATTAATCCAATGAGTACTCCTACTTGAAATTTGATTAAAACCTTAGGGAGATAAGTTGACAATACGAGTTGAAAAAGTAGTTTATTAGTTTATTATTTTTTAATCTTTTTACTTTTTTTACTCCAAAATCGGTGAATCATCCCCCATGGTTGACATAATCATCTTGAATCTTACTGGTTCTTATAATGTTGATTTTGGTTGTACCTTTTTCTTAGGAGGCCCATTTTAGACCTCAAAATTCCCCTAATGCTTTCCTTTTCAAAGCCTTTGCTATTGACTTTGCCCATTTTTTTAGCCATAATAAACCGAATGAACACCAACTAGGATGTTTTACCAATCATTTAGATTATAATATGTGTCCCATCAACCATGGTCTAATATATTTTTACATGGATTTTTAACCAGGGTTGTTACAATATAGAAGAACTCGACCTCATTTAGAGACAAGGAATTTGATGAAGAAGAGACTACAATCATAACTGTGAAGGAGAACTAGAAAAGAGAAGCAAAGGAAAAAGGAAGGAGAGCAAAGGAAGGGATACTGCTGGGAGGTCTGATTTTGGCTTGTATACTCTCCCACATGTGAACGTAGCAAATCTGAGGGCATATAGAGAAGGTTGAAGAACTTGTTGCTGCATTGAGGTGACCTTGTTTGGGTAAAGGATCTCACAAGTGGAAGCCGAGTAGAAGTGTTATACGTCTCTCTCTCCTGAAGAGACTAATCAAGGAGTGAAGAGTGTTCTAGGGTTTTTGGAATAGGGTTAACTTAAGAGATCAAGATTCTCAAGAAAATATAAGAAGAGAAGTGTGGAAGAGAAGAGGCCAAGATTCTCTAAGAAGCCTAGAGGAGCAGTTTGAGACTCTATAAGGAAGCCGAGAACGGGAAGAGGAAGAACATCAAGGAAGCTAGTGACTTGGTCTTGGGAGGACTCTAGTGTGAACGATATTTTTCATAGTCTTGGTATTCGTCAATTGAATATTTATAAGTATAATTTCTAATTGGGTTTTCCTTGCAAAGAGTGAGAGGTTTTGGCCCTTCCTAGCAAGCCTACATACTATGTCACTTGTCTTCTATTGTTTATTTGATAATCGTCTTCATGAAAAGAACAAAATAATAAGATAATGAAGAGTTGATCATAATCCAAGATGTAAAAGTATATCACAAGTAATTATCAAGAACATAAATCTCCTAACTTTGGATGCCCTAGATTTCTCAACACAAAATTAAGTACTGAACTGCTAAACTGGTACGGAACTAAGTATTGAACTTCCAAATTGCGATGAGATGGTAGAGAAATAGAAATTTTCATATTCGAATATGATTCTTGGCCACATAACCACATTAGTAAACTATCATTTATAAAACTAAATTAAAGGTACGTTTAATCATTAAAAATATAAGAAAACCATCATAACCATAGTGTAGAAGTGGTTCATCTAGCGTAAGTTGATGGTATAATGCTATTGTTGGCATGATGGACCTTGACCCAGGTTCAACGTTAATTAGCCAAGAAAATCCCTACACTATTGGCCCTTTCGACACCAATTCGCGGAGCGCATACTGAAGTCTCACCCAAAGTAGTATGGTGGGATGCTGGAACCAAGTTTCTACACACTGAGATGGTTGTGATGTCAGTTATTTTCCCTAACCCTCCATCGCATAGATCGATAAGCACTTTAGGGATTTTCAAAGTCCTTTTCTTATTCGTCCTCAAAGCCTCCGTGAAACTCTCCATTCATCCTTCACAGGCCCTAAATAGATATATCATGCACTTACATGCCTATGTAATTACTCTCACTTCTATATTTTCTTAGATTTGCTTAAGTATTGGTTAACTCTATCATGCATTATGGTTATCTTCGCGGAAACATATATCTCTACTTGCGATCATATAAATCAGAGAAACATACAGATTTGCGCATCAAAGTAGCATTAAAACATAAACCCAGTATTCAACATAACATAATCACATGCAATGAACAAAAGTAAAATACACAAGTAATTTCAGAATGCTCCTCTTTATTATTGATTCAAATATCCAGTACAAACTCTAATTACCCTGTGCACACAACTACATGGGTTCGCGCACTCAGCTGCAGACTTCTACCCTAGGCCTCTATGCACTCAGTTGTAGACCCTCTTCCTACGATAAGACTCTTCGCTCTTAGATCTCACAGACCCATTACCTTAACATCAAGAATCAACTACAAATTGAACTCTCTTAGACTCCTCTAAGACCTCCTTTTTATACAATCCCATGGTCCGCGGACCATGGGTAGATCTCTAAATCCAACATGCTTTTACAAAAAACAAGGTTGGAAACTGTTTATTCACTCTTGACATATTCACACTCCATAACCACAAAATGTGGAGACTTTACATAAAACATGGGCCTTTATCCCCAAAACTTGGGCTTTAAACCCCAAAATTGACCCTAGGGGACCCGTTCCCAACAGGCCCACAACAGAAATCTGGTGACTCACCATCGAGTCACTCTCCTGGCATGGAGATCTTGTCACGAAGACCACCCAGCTCCACTTTTATGACTACAACTTTGGTGGTGCACTGTGTTACCGCCTACTTCATCTGTTCGACCAGCTACTCCATCGATGGCCCTGCGTCATCTACCTATACATCCAAGCTCTTTTGGAATTCTTCATTCCAACAGAATGTGACATCCTTCTTTAACAGTTTTTCCATCGACACAGTGATCTAGGCATAGCTCTTGATGAATTCCCTATGGTATTCCATATGCCCCAATGTTTCGTGCAACTGTTTTACACTCCATGGTGCCTCCAAGTTTATTATGATTGCAATCTTCATAGGGTCCACCATCAAGCCTTGTATGCATACCACATGGCCCAGGAAGATCCAAAAAAGGACACAAAACAAAAATTTCTTCATATTGAATGTGATCTGGTACCTCCAGCATGTATCTAGCATCAAGCGCAGACTTGCCACATGGCGCTTCACTAGTCCAAACACTGTCCAATCGTCAAAGTATACTTGTAGAAATTTATGAATGAAATCCTTGAACGTCATGATGTTTTCACGTGAAAAGATCGTCTATTCATTCTTCAGACCAAAAGGCATCACCATATACTAGAAGCATCCCCATTCAGTCGCGAAGGGTGTCTTACTTCTATCCTCCTGCGTGATCTTGATCTGATGGTACCTAGAGAACCCATCAGTGAACGAATATGCTTCTTGGCCACCAACATTATCCAAGACCTCATCAATGAATGAAGTTGGGAAGGGATCATGCACGCAAACATTGTTAAATTTCCTAATATCTATGCATATCCTTATTTCGTCCTTCTGCTTCTTTTCCTGAACCACTACTGGGCTTACCCAATCAGATTCTTCTACCCATTCAATAATACCTACCATGAGCATCTTGTCTAACTCTAAGTGGACCCTTTCTTTATACTTCGAATTGAGGCGGTAAGGTCTTTGCTACGCAGGGTTTTCATCTGGTTTTAGGATGATCTTCACGACACCCAGGTCCCCTATTATCTGTTTTAGATATGAAAACTTTGTGGGAAATAGATCTTGATATTTGGGGAGTAGTTCGATGATCGTATCTACTGTTGCATTGTCCTAGTAGTCCCCAATATTTTCAAACTTCAGCTGTGCCTCCATGCCAATGTTCACCTACCTGGTTTTGAGTGGCTCAGTTATGTCTGGGTTTTTTAGATGTGGTCCTTCAACTTCGCAGTGTCCTGCAGTCTCTGGAATATTAATCTTCCTTGAGTCTTCGTCTTCTTCTTCCGTTGTGACATTCTAGCACTCCAGCGCGTGGCTTAGATGGGTGGTCCAATCAGGTTGAATCAAATCTAGAGGATCCTGCGATATCCTAAAAATTGTCATCTTAACTTCCTGCAATGCTTCGTAGATAGATTCAAATCCATCCTCAAAACTGAATATAATAAAAAATCCTTGGCAAGATATCCCATTCTTCAGTGCCATGGTAGAGTTTCATCTCTAATTACTAATTCCTTGGTATAACATCCAAGGTATGACAAAACAGATGACCCATTGCAGTTGAGGCTTCACTCCATACACTTCAGTCCATTTGACAAAATGGTCGTGTGGATCATTTCTCCCATCATATTTTTTTATTAATCGCACGTTCGGATGACCAAAGTGTACCCACATCACCCTTCTATATTCATGCCAATCATTAAAGCTATCTTTGTGCGTACCCCACCATCTTGCGGGAGTAGCACGTAGCACCCAATCTAATGCTTGGAAGTGATGCTTCTTTGGTACTTCCCTTTCAAATGCATCCAAAAAGTGATCAAAATTAGTTAACCCATCATAGTAAGTTACATTTATTACCTCTGATGATACACAATGCAATGACTTGGTCATCATATTATAGCGCAATGTAGATACTTCATGCAGAAGATTCTGCGAGTGCTCCATTTATTCATCTGAATTTGATATGTAAGAGATCTTGTGGTCCCATGCAATACATCTATCTACTGTTGGATTCACCCAATCCTAATCTTGTGTCCTTATCTTATAAATCTAGTCCAAATTGTCATCACTTTCATAATCACGAACTAGTTCAATATAGCGCGGTCCTTCTGCAGGGTCTAGTGGCACCACTACGTGGAGCGATTTTTCCTCAAATATCATCTTTCGCTTCTTCATGTTGATTACCCCATTCATGTCAGTGGCCCAATCAATCCCAAGAAGCACTGGGTAGGGATTGTTGTCATCCATAATCTCAATCACCTCAAAATCCGTTAGTGCACTCACACCTTCGATATCAACTGTTATCCCCTACAACCTCCCCATTGGGATGATTTTATGCAAATTCGCCATCGTTAACTGAACTAGAGACCACTGTAGCACAGTTCTCCCCATTATTTCCCATGTTTGTTTTAGCAAAACATTCATGTCAAACCCTAGGTCTAAGATAACCTGGTCCATTTTGTATTCTCCTATCTGTGCAGTGAGTATCATCTCACGTCCAGTCCTTGCCTCATGCTTACCAAGCTTTCTGACTACACGCAATTCATTAGTAGCATTTTCCTTGCCAACGCACCCATTGATTAGTTCCTGCAGTCCCTTCACCATCTTGCTATCACGCAGTAGTTTCATGCAAGTCTCTAAGAACATGGTAATCATGGATAGGTCCATTTCTTTGGTTGACTTCTCTTGACTTCCTGAGATAGAGGCCTTAGCGAAGCTTTTCTTTGCTTCCATAAATGTTTCTTTTGCACATTCTAGATCAAACCTAGTCTCCTTTTCTGGTGCTTTGTGGACCCACTCACCTTCTTCGAGCTACTTTCCCTTATCCTCACCAGTCGTCACTCCACTCTGCAGCACAATATTTAGCTTGGGGTCTTCCTCGTGAGGCTCAGTGCTCATCATCTGTAGGTTCTAAGTCGGCTGTGGAGGTTGCACCCCTTTTTTGTGTATCTTGGCTAACAATATAGGGAAATCCTCTGTTGCATGGTCAAACTGATTACAATAGCAACATGAAAATCGTGTTGGATTTAGGTAGTCTCGCGCATATGTCCCAGTCCTCCATAATTGTAACAAATAATTTTTCCTTGACCTCTACTAGGTCCTCCTCCACCATGACCTCGGTTGCACCCCTGATCCTTGCCTCATGCTCGTCCAATGCCTTGGTCTGGGGGCTACGATTCTACCTACACCATGTATGTAGGTGTCTTGTCCATCATTAATTCATAACTTTGGAAATTGTGCTCATCATGACCCACAGATTGACAAAAGTTGCAGAAGAGTTTTCGTGTTGTCTGTACGAATTTTTGCAGCAAATGGCAATTGTTTGTTACATGTTTCCCAATACCTAACAGATAGAACACCATAGCACAGGCCCTGTACTTGGCCCTGTTGCAGCTTCCAGCCTCAGAGGCATTTGTCCCCCTACTGCAACATAATTCATGAAAACCAGACAGTGATCTTTGTCATGCCCCTGGCTTTTGCACTTTAGGCACCACACTTCTTCGAGCGCCTTTGGCCGAGTTGTTCTCTCTTTCTTCAAATGTTCCATTCCGAGGCAAACATTCTGCAATTGCCCATGAGTCTTTTGAACTCCCAGATTAGCATCCTACATTGGTGTCTCATGCAGTTTCATCATGATTTCTAGAGCTTCCACCTGGGTCTCGATCTTCTGTTGTGATAGCACAACCCTTAGATGAGGTAGGAGCAAAGCCATAAATCATTCGCGGTGCTTCCCATCAATCAGATTCATGTTAGCTTCATGAATTATACACTTCAATCTTTGATCCAAATCCCAGTACATCTCTCCAAGCTTCGTCATGATCTCCTTGAATCCCACAATTGATTGCACCTCAGACTTAGGTCTATTAAATTCCTTATTCAGCACGTTCTGGATATTGGCCTATGTGGACATCAGATTATCAGTGTAGTACTTAATGTACGAAGTTAGTGTGTGGTCATGCAAAGCACTAACCAACTTTTCTTTCTTCATTTGATCATCTGTGATACCCTGAGCTTCCCAAACAGCCTTCTGATGAACCAAAACTCATTCAGATCTTCATTTCATACACCCTTGAACACAGGTAGCCTTACAGAGTTCACCATGTTGAACGATGGTGGAGGTGGCAGCAGTGTTGGTGAGGGGTAAGAGGTGGAGGTGAGGATGGATGCAGTGTGGATGGATGATGTGAGGATGGAGGTGGTGTAGGTATTCACAGGAATCTTTGTCTTATCAATTGAATAATGCTCATCGGAGAAGCCTATGCTTCTCCTTCATCGTCACTCAGAGGAGGCTCAATCAACAGGCTATATTCAGGACCTTTTCTTCCTCTATCCCTGAAAATCCTTCCACTTCGTGTAGCCCAAACATCAAGGTAACTTCATAACCCGCTTTTCACACAAGAGCATCTTAATCCAAGTATTTAATGATTTCAAATACTTACCTCATGGCCCCTTGAAGAAGCGATGCTCTGCTTCACTCTAACTAGCCGAAGTATCAACCACAAACTCTGTCACAAACCCTCATATGATGTGGTCAGGCCAATGATTGACAGTGCACCCAATCTTATCTTCAGAGCCTTCCAATTTCCAAACTAACTCCAGGGTCCCGATAATTGGACCGTCAAGCCTCCACCTCCCTTGGTCATCTTCCAACTTTGCAATCCAGTCGTATAATTCAACCAGGAAGGAACAAAAGAAGATTTCATGTATCTTTATGTACATAAATATGTCCAACCACTATTCTTTCATCAATCACGGATTCTTGTTTTCTTGCGCCGCGAATTCATGGATATTTCTATCCAACCAGTCTTCGATCTCTTTATTATTTGGATTCCAATGATTTGACATCATACATATCGTTATGCAGATCCTAGTCCTGGAAACATAACCATTTGTTAGCTTAATGGACCCTGCTACAACAAATTTTGTGACGGTCCTTGTACTCCCTGTCTACGATCCTGGAGGACCTCTACAATGTACCCAACATGCCTTCCCATCATAAAGAAACTCCTAGTATGTCCCTCTTCATGAGAAGAATAATTCCCCTTTGCATCATTTCCTAAGAATCTTCCTTCTATCAAAGTTTACAAGACTGGCACTACTGACCAGTTTTCTTGTGTCGATTTACAAAGGTTAAAACTAACCCTCGCACTGATCGGATTGACTAAGATCTTTTCCTGTCATGTCAATCCTATTTTGGAAGGTTTTTTAAATAAGGAGTCGAAACTTCCATGTCTAGAAGCTTCATAACGAAAGTTTGGTAGATGGTTGGGTTGGATAGAGCTGAGGAAATCAGTTTGGGCTCCTTTCTCCATTTAGGATGGAACAACCTCAAGAGATAAGACCTTCTCCCATGATGAAAGGAACCATCCCCCATCCATCCAATCTAATATAAGCCTCTCCTTTTCCCAAGAAAAAGCTAGTTGGAGTTTTAGAGCAAGTGTGAATAACCATCAAGTCATTTATAACTTCTAGCTTTCTAGTGTGTGTTTGAGGGACAATAGTGTGATTTTGGTTTGGTTTGAGACTAGAGCGAAAGAGGCCTTAAACTTCAATTTGTTGGGGCTATCCATGAAGTTCTAGCAGAAATGTGGGAAGCCAGAAATGTCATAGGAGACCAGCAATGTCAAGGAACTAGTTGTAATCTCTTTCTAATTTATATTAATGCAACTATCGATTGATTTCCTACAGGAAGTGTCATTTTACATATTTATGGCTTAATGTTCCTTGACTTATTAAGTAGGTTGAATACAATATTACATGCCATCATGTTTGTTGTTTTTGTTGTTTGCTTGTTTCAAGTATTCAAAGGAAGGAAACAGAAGATAGTTGGAATGAGGAAGTAGGACCATCACCGAATGAAATAGCGTTCTAAGAGGTAGGCCCTCTTAATTGATTCTAGCTTAAGGAGATTTTCCATAGATTGTTTGTTTGTGCCTAGACCCTCTCTCTTGGGCTAGAGGAATTGTTTGTGTCTGCACTAACAATTTACTTGCACAACAAATTTGGGACTCCGCTAGGGAGGCAATCTTTCTGTTTGATTGATTGCCATTTTATTGTTTTGTGTGAAATTTTCTAGTATCACCATTCCCCATTAATGTTCTCTACTTTATTTGGTTTAATGCTCTGAGCCTGAAATTTACAGTGACAAGTCTAGTCCTAGCCTTTGAAAATTTTTATTTTTTTCCTTGAATCCTCAGTGAGCGCGTTTATTTTTCTGATAGTCGTATCGATCAACATGAGTTTCTCAAAAACAGTCACGCTAGCCCCCTTTTGGCCCATGTTTCTAGTTAGGCAGTCGCGCTGATTCACATAGGTGAAGATCAGTTTTTACCCTATATCATATGTAGTATGCCTTGGCCTTCTGATTTCTATCTCTCAGCTCATTTTGACGGTGTTCTCCCTAGCTGGAAAGCTCTTTTAGCTTTGTTTGTATGATTGGTTAATTTGAATTTCCTTTGCTTGGTTTCTTGAGTTCTTAGATGGTGTATAACCCTAAGGCATCTAGGTCATCACCCATTCACTTGTTTTCCTGCTTAGAAAGTCAAGTCCATAGTCAAATTTTCTCCTTGGATTTCATTTGATTAGTCCTTTCATTGCTTCAATTTCCATTTAACAAATTTTAAAAGTTTTGTTTAGTGTTTCAGCATCTCTTTTCAAGCACACATCAAATTGTCCATATTGTTTTTGGTTCAATCTTTTCTTTATTAGTTTTCAAAGGAATTATCTTTTATGCTCACTTGTGATTGATTGTATTGTGAATGATTCATTGAAGTGTGAAGTGTTTGCAAAAGATTCATTTTGTCATTTCATTGAAAATACATAATTCTAGTTTGTTGCATAAATATGTTACGTTAGTTAGCATCATTGAAGGCTAGATTTGCATCGTCACTTGCATTGCAAAAGAAATGAATTCTCTTTATTAGTGAAAGGGCTACTTGAAGTGAATTTGATAGGAAAGTTAGGAATTGGAAAGAGTTTTTCATAGTGAAAAATAATTTTTCTTTCAATTGCAATTTTTGTTGCATTTGAGTGTGATTTCTACTCTCATTAGTGTAGACAATTCATCGAATTGAAAGGGTCCTATCTCATTTAGCTGCATATAGGTGTTTTTGAGTCACATAGATAAGACCTAAAAACTGACACATAATTTCAAGATAAACTCTAAAATGTACTCAATTAACCTAAGGTGCATTTGAAATCTAATGATCACATCTTATAAGGTCTACACTAGAGACGTGTTCTAGCATCTTAAAACCTAGCAGCTATCATTTGCTTCGGCACTAGACAGTGCTAGCACGAACTTATGCTCCCTGTACCATCGAGTATATAAAGGGAGACCCCACTAGGTTGCAATCCTTTATCCATAGGAAGCCGAGTTTGTTGCCTTGTAGACGTCATACATTGAACACAACATTTGGGGAGATTACCTACCCGTACTTCTTGGTTCGCCAAGAGGTATTCTACAGTTCACGGTTACCTAATAATCCTTTTTACCTAGATCATCCTGAGTAGTCATTTTGATATTTTTGACTCCCTAAATATAAAATATAACCCGAGCACTTGTCCTTTCAAGCTATTTTCAAACCAAAAGTGATAAAGTCACCTTTGCTTCTTTCTCGCCTCTTAAAACATGAAAGAGCACCAGTTTGTTTTTGTGTCTTAAAAAAATATTGCCCATGATCTTATAACATCCCTGTTAGTTGTTTTTAGACCACATCATCAGTATACCTTTAAATACATTTTAAATCCCTTGAAATCGACCTCTCTTTTGGTTATTTGAGACAATATCATCATGGTTGAACCAACTAGTTCACCTAGTTCCTCTTCCTCTCCTCTCTCCAAAAGATTGTCTGAGGAGCATTTTCCTAAATTTCCATAGTTGCTTGAGGACCAAGATGTTGAGCTTGGAATTGTTCTGAGTATTCAACCTTTGTCATCTTCTCCTCCCCCTTTAGCTATTGGGTCACTTTCTGACATTGGCTCGGAATCTCTTGATAATCCTATCCAAACTCTCAAGAGTCCGGTGACTTTTGAAGGTTAACTTGGACTAGTTATTTATCCTCTAAATCCTTTCTTCGATCCTGTTGTGATATCACCATAGTGTCTGTACAGTCTGTATGATCAGATGGGTATTGCTTTTGAATTATCCCCGCGAACATCTTCGGTAATCCGTTGTCATCTATTTTCACCCATGGAATTAGAAGGTGAAATCTGAGTCTCCTCTCCAGGCCACTCAGAGGTTTCCACTCCACACACAGTCAAGGAGCAGGAATATCTTCTCCCCCTTGAAGCTTTCCCTTACACGGGAAGCATTCCAACTAGTGTTCATCCTGAGTTACCACGTAATTACGTGAATTTAGCTCAGTTGGTTTCAGGCACACCTACTACCTCATCATTGTAACACAAACCCATTTGGGTGTCTGACACTATGCCTACCACAGGTCCATTCATTCAGAACCCAACCACCAAACAAATGGCGATTTCTATAGTAACTTCAGTCCCAGTGCAACGCACCATTCCCAATCCTCTTGTTTCGTTAGTCCAGGTGACCTATCCGGTTCAGCCAGCGATCTCAAGTCATGTTAGTGTTAGTTCTTCTATCCCTCCAATAAATGGACAGGTTGTTCCACCACCTAGGGGGCAGAGTCCGAATGTTTATATGATGTCTGGAACAACCAATTTGAGTGGCTCATAAACTCACATGGTTGGGATGAATCAACCCTCTTCGAGTGCCATTTAAAATCCTGCTGGTCCTACTGGATCAAGTAATGTCCAGTGCCAACAACCCAATGTTTGTCCATATGGGTTAAGTCACGTTTAGTACCAGCAGCTCAATATGGCTCAAGGTTAGTACCAACCTCCTTATGTTCCATTTGGTTCACAAGTGATGGCTCATCTGTCATACATCCCTCAACTTGGACCTTATGCCCAACCTAGTCCACCCGCCGCACCCGGTCGGTATGGCTAGATACAGTTGAGGAACTTTTAAGCTATCATTCCGAGAACTGTACAAGTACCTTTGTAGCAATAAGGACTACTCCTACAACAGCAAGGGAAACCTTCGTTGCAGCAGGGTCCATCCATGTAGTAGCAAGGCTAGATCATGACGCAGCAAGGACAATTGCAACAACCACAAGAGAAACCCTCGCAACAGTTGCAGCAAACCATGCAGCCATAGATGCAGTATGCACCGAAATCATCCCAGCCTACGCCTTTGCAAGCTCAACCTCTATAGCCGCAAGGATAACCTTTATAGCTGCAAGGTCAACCCTTACAGCGACAAGGTCAACCCTTGCAAGGGCAAGGCCAGGGTCAACTCCTATAGCAACAGGCGCGGAATGCTTATGTCCAAGGACAACAAGCGCAAAATCCTTACGTCCAAGGGCAGCAAGTCCAATACCCATTTGTCTAGTGGCAGCAGGTCCAAAACCCTTATTCTCAGGGAAATTAGGTGTAAAATCCATATGTCCAAGGCCAGTAGGCTTAACATCCTTTTAACCAATATTTTTCTTATTAGCAGCCTCTGGCCAGATAGTTTCAAGGCTTTCAAGGTTGGAATCCTCCCTACGGTAAAAGTAAACTACAGTGGGGGAAAAATCAAATGCCTTCTGGACAAAACCCTCCACTTTGGGGACAAAATCCTTACCAGCAGGGATGGGTCCCACTAGTTGGACCCCTTTATCGACCTCAAATGCCTCTCAATACCCAATTTCCATTCTTGCCTACACTGGAGTGTCCAGATGTATCTAGACTCACGAATGATCTGATTCTTCATTCACCATAATGGCCTCTGGTTTCATCCAAGATTCCGAGTGATTGTCCAAAGTTTGAAGGAAAAGAGAAAGAGGACCCTCAAGCCCACATGATGGCATATCACCTCTGGAGCTCCTCAAATTCCTATGTTGATGATTCCATTCATCTTCATCTTTTCGAGTGAACTCTTACAGAGGCTGCAACCAAGTGGTATATCGAGCTCCCCTGGAATACCTATCATGACTTTAACACTCTCGCCATGACCTCTCTCACACATTTCTGGTTGCCAGTTCGCTATGAAACTAGCACCCATCTATTAACATACCCATCTATTTATGTAACTCAAGAAAGACACAGTGAATCACATCTCCAATCACATCCATGAATGGAGACGTAGGTGTTGTTTGATTATGTTTGAAATTTCTGATCAGTTGTTAACTGAGTGGTTCACCAAATCATTTGTCAAAAAAATTGCTAAGGACATTCATATGGGTGGATGTTTCACTGAGGAACAAGCCATCTCACGTGCCCAATATCTAGACCTTGTTTATTCATAGTCTGACATGTTATATGATGTGTTACTAGATGTGCCTAGACAATCATCTAATATGATGACATCTAAGTCCCCCGCTACCCCACCTATTGATGGAGTAATTGGTTCAGTGACTCAAACCCCTGCAAAATATTCTTCCAAATAGAAGTCGGTCTCCAACACTACTCCCAATGACTCCTCTTACAATGTGTTCAGCCTTGGTAAAACCTCAGAGGTTCACGCTATCCAGTCTACCACAACGGATACATCCTCTAAAGGTAAGAAGAAAGGCAAAGGCAAGGGTCAAGCTGATGCTTGAAAACAGGGTCCTCTTAAACCATCTGTAGGTGTTTCTTCCCAATGGAAACCTAAGTATCCATGCCTCATTTGTGAGGAGGATCACTATACTAAGAATTTTCCCAGACGATCCGAAGTTAGTCATTTGCTTAAAGGGACCTCAGTTGTCCTGAAAGAGCCCTTTCTTTCCCAGTAGACTCAAACGGTATACCAACATCAGTCATCTTCTTCCTCGGGTTCACAAGTGTTCATGATCAATACCTAGATCAACGTGGCTACCAGGTCAAAAGATTATCAAACTCCTACCCTATCATCAGGGAAAGAGAAAGAAGGTACCACTTCTTCTTTCACCCCATCTGGTTCTGGTCCTCTCCATATAGAGCAACCTAATCTTGATTTCACCATTTGACCACCTTCTTGAGGTGTGAGTCAAATCTCCTCATATAATCCCAATGCTCGAGCCACTCAACATTATAACATTGTTGAAGATTTGGGCTCAAGCACCATCAGCTATGTCTGCTCTCGAGATCCTTCAAAGTTGTCCTTCTCAGCGGAAATCATTACCATTGGCTATTAGGGGTATTCATCCAGTTGACTCTAATCTCATCTTCTTTAACCTAGAAAACCACATTCCGCAGTTACCTCATCAAATTTCCTTTCTCATTCAGGTAATCATAAATGAGAAAACTATCCATAGGACTATCATCGATGAAGGTGCTTCTACCTGCATCATGTATGTCACTTGTTGGAAGGAAAATGGTTCTCTTACTCTAAACCAGTCCCTTAACATGGTGGAAGCTTTTGACGAGTGAAATTCGCTACCATTTGGTGTCCTTCCCAACCTTTCCATTACCTTGGAGGGAAAGAAGGTATATGTCGAGGTAGAGATTGTTGAGGCTAATATTAACTACAATATTCTACTTGGATGAAGCTAGACCCATGCCATGCATGTTGTAGCCTCCTCCCTCTTCTGTGTGATTCATTTTCCCCATCAAGGGAATATAGTCACAGTCGACCAACTATCCTTCTTTGCCTCTTCCTCCTCTGATGGCAATGATTCGTATGTCAAGCACACTGGTGCTCCTTATGGGAGTGTGGGTGCAGGACTTTTTAAAGATCCTACCTTGATGGGAATATTTCCACTCCCACCTCCTCATGTTGCATCTGTTAACATGATTTTGCTCAAGTCTAATCCTTGGGGCGAGTTTATGCCTTTAAGTCTCGTCGAAATTGATTATGTGGAAAATTTTTTGGCCTCACCTTCGGTATCCTCTGATCATCCTATTTCGAGAACACATCTCGATGCGTATTCTCAATCCCCATGGCTTGGTTCTTCGGAATCCCTCAATCCCTTAGCCAAGACTTTTCTTTCTGATGAAAGTCTCATGGAAGTAATGTCTCTAGAGGAAGTACCTTGGAATGACACTCATCATCATTCCTCATTCTTTCCTAGCCTGATGGTCATGTCTATTTGTATCGAGGAGTTCTCTTCTTAGTGCCCGTCCCTACCACTTTAGACACTGATCATGACCGACAAAATTTGGTTGGAAGGGAACATGGATAACATTACCAAAACAATACCAATTGATATTTTTGTCAAACCTGGTGTCATTGAAAATGTCCATATTGGGGAAACTTGTTCTCTAGAAGAGATCAAGATCTATACTCGTCTATTCCAAGAATTCTGGGATGTTATCATGTGGTGATATGAAGAAATGCCTAGCATTGGCCCAAGTATAGTTGTGCACGAGATCCAAGCTTATCCTCATGCGAAACCCATTCACCAACGTCTTCATCCAATGCACCCTAGAAAATTGGCCGCCATTAAGGGTGAAGTTAAAAAACTTTTGAAAGTTGGATTTATTTATCTGATCCCTCTTATAGATTGGGTGTTTAATATTGTACCGATGAAAAATAAGAAAGGCACTATTCGTGTTTTCGTCAATTACCGTGATCTCAATTGTGCCCATCCTAAAGAGACCCTTCATTGACCAGATCATTGCCGAATGTGTTGGGAGTGAATTCTTTTCTTTTATGGACGGTTTTTCTAGCTACAACTAGATAAACATTATGCCGGATGATCAAGATAAGACAACCTTCATCTATCCATGGGGGACTTGCATACAAAAATCTCCTTTTTTGCCTTAAGAATGATGGGGCCACATTCTAGAGAGAAATATATTATGCCTTCCATGACATTTGAAACATTGTTAAACCTTACTTGTATGATCTCCCCGCTCATTCTTGTAACTGCCATGATCACCCTGATCATCTCCAAGAAAATTTTCCTCGCTGTAGACAATATGACATCCGGCTGAATCTACATAAATATGTCTTTTGTGTTGAAACCGAATGACTCCTTGGCTTTATCATTTATAAGGAAGGAATTTTCCTTGATCCTCTTAAAGTCAAGGCCATAGTTAATTTAGCCCCTCCATCTTCATTACATCAACTACATAGTCTACAGGGAAAAGCAAGTTTCCTCTATCATTTCATACCAAACTATGTTGAGCTAGCTTCAAGGTTCACCTGGTTCCTCAAGCAAGGAACCTCGTTTGTTTGGGATGAGGTTTCTCAATAGTCTTTCGATGAGCTAAAGACTATCCTCATTAATGCTCCTTTACTGCATCCCCCAAACTATCATCACGATTACCTCCTTTATCTAGTTGCAACCTCTAGTACTTTTGCCATGGTGCTGGTACAGGATGATGACAAAGGAAATGAACATGTTATTTACTACCTCAATCACAATCTCCTCGAAACTAAGACACTTTATGCTCATGTAAATAAGTTGGCTTTGGCTTCCATACACGCTATTCAGCACTTTCAGCATTACATTCTCCTCCGCACTACCACTGTGATTTCAAAATGCAACCCCATGACCTACATCCTGACTCGTCAATTGCTAGGGGGAAAATATTCGAAATGGATTGTTATCCTCGAAGAATTTTATTTGGTGTTTACTACTACCAAATCTAAGAAATAAGTGGTCTTTGCTGAGTTGATTTGCTCCCTTCTATTTCTGGTAAAACTAGTGTCTTGTCGAACAACTAACCCTCTAGGTTTGGTAGCTACCCTAGAAACAATAGTTTAAAGCAATTCAACGATTTCTTCTATGTGTAACAGATTAGAGAAAGATAATGGAACCAACCTGGAACTTCTGCTTAATCGCTTGCTTTCTCTCTCTCCCCTTTGATAGATCCTGCAACTCCTCCTCGTACTTAACACACTTGGAGAGTACCTACACAAGTACAACAACAAAGAACCATCAAAGTATCTTGATCTATTACAACATAAACATTACAGAATTAGATGTATAATGAACAAATGATAGCTTTCACAAATGATAACATTCACAATTGCACAATCATATGGAAGGAAACTTGAAGAAGGGAGAATTACAACCCAGTTGTCTAATCTAGCATCATCCTCCCAGCTTCAATCCCTCTTCACCTCATGAAATAGCAAGATCACACCAACAATACAATGTTCTTTCCTCAATTACAAACTATCAACACTTCCTTGCAATTCACAATATTCCAGCCTCTAGATCTCTTAGATGAGGGATCCATTTATAGATGTGTGCAAGGGCATGAGTCATCTCTAGGGTTTTGATTAGTGTCATTCCACTTGTTATAATTTGTTCCACTTGGAGATTTCTTGGATCTCTTACTCACCCCTGGGCGAATTCAGAGAGGCAAGTGTCATGGGAGAAGTTTCTAGAAGATTCCATGAGTAACCACCTAGCAAACTATCTTAGACATTTGTCCATCCTCACACATTGCACCCTATAGAAGGCCTAATCAGTATGCATTGCACCTGGGTAGTGTACCACTTAGTATGCATCGCACCTGGCTACTGTAGCAGTCAGTATGGTTTAGTTTAGGCCATTTCTTGATGGTTTCTCAGGTGGAACTTTTAGGGAATGATGTAATTAGATGACTATGTTCTTTTAGGGTATAAAACAAATATTTTAGGGGTTGGTGAGCCCTAGTTTATTGACATATAAGTTTGGGGTTGATGTGCCCAAATATGTCTATAAAAACGAGTTCCTTGCGAACTGTCACAAGGCATAGGAGTAGGGCAAGACATTCCACTACACGTGGCTCTTGCTCTCAATTTTGCTAGTGGCATGGGAGTTTCCAGAAGGTAGCTAATTCCCTTCGGTCGTGCTGGACGTTCTAGAGGCAGCGAAGTATGCTTCACTATGGATGACCAAGGACATGTAGTGTGTAAAGGAAAGCAAGATCTTTTGGATCTTGATGGAGATGAGTATCTTGATGGGGATCAATCACAAGCTATGGTTGTCACCCATAGTATATGCTAGTTTGTAGAGCCTTATAGAGTTCAAAGCAGATTTCCACCATGTCTTTATTAGGGTGTGGAAGGACCCTACAAAGATATGGCATAACTTACCATATCTGGCAACTGACGATGTTATTTTTGCAGTCCTCGAGTCTTGGCCATAGGAGTGGCACTACAACAGGTGCCACGGTGGAAATGGACAAGTCCAACATGTAGCGTAAGAAGGAAGAAACAAAAATCTGAATGGCACAACTGGTTGAGAAGCACAAAAAAGAGGGAGTGGAGGCTAAGGCCCAGGTAGCATGTGATGCCATGAAATTGGTTGAATAGTAGAAAATAGGAGGAGAAGAGTGCGAAGGACAGAAGTCACCTTCACCCGGGACTGAAGCAGAAATAGAGTAGCCAACAGAATGAGGTGCAACAGACCTACAAATGACATCCACCCAGCTCAAGCGTCAGTGCCCACAAGAGAAGGTAGTGCCGCAGAAGAAAACCAAGGCCTCAAAGACATCCTTCGACCCAATCACTCTCACTTAGGGGGATTTGCACGACATTAGAGAAACGATGAGTGATGTCACTGTGGAGGCCCTCCAACAGTTCGAAGAGTAGCATCAATTGGTATTAGGGGCTCTCCGGATAGAGTTGGAGGAGTTGCAGGCTCACACTCCACAGGCTGTATAGTGTCCACCAGACTCATGACCAACACTGCAGCTACCACGGAGATGTTGCCTACAAAGGTGACTAACACGACAGTGCTACTAGATGGGGTGCTTACTATAGAGAATGAGACCGATAGGCCCACAATCAACAGTCTGAAAGTGGTGGGATTGAATACGACCATGCTCCCTTGAGAGACGCTCCACCTCTTGTAAGATGGATTCACCATGGAACTTAGGGCTTGGGAGAGTTGTACTCTGCAGGTGCTGAGCGAGCAGTGCATCAACATTGAGCAATTGGACCTGTAGCACAATGAGGCAGTGGAGAAGAACAAGCAAACCATGTAGGTGGTGGAGGAAGCCGTCCGAATGGTCCTGGAGTTGGAAATTTAGGCAGAAGAAGCGGTTGAGGTGCGCGTCCACAAGTTAGCAACAGGGGTGCACGACGCTTGAGAAAAGATGGCCAGGATTTAGTTGGAGCTGAACCTACAAATCGTAGGATTGTAGTTGAGGGCTTAGCTTTCAACTCTGCCAAAATTCAAGGAACAATGTGCCACTGTTGTTGCAACAACAATAACAGCGGTCGACAGTGCAGTAGCAAACTACACGATACTTTTTGAATAGTCATTCGAGGTCCTGAACACCCTATAAGAGGACCCAAATGTGGAGAACCTAAAGACAGAGGTTCACGAGCTACAACAAAGGTATAATGAGGTCAAAGGGACCACGTAGATAGTTTCCCTTACATAGAGGCTCTCACATATGTAGGAGGAAAAGGCGCTTAAGGAACAGGTGGATGTTGCTCGACACAAAGAAGCTATCTTAAAAGCATGCCTACAACCATGGATAGATGAGGCATAGATGATCACAACCTCCATTGAAGGGAAGCTCACGACACTATGGGAAACTCAGAAGAAGGCTAAAGGTGGCAATTTAGTGGCAGTCAGAGAGTAGAGAGTGGAGGAAATCCAACAGGCGACCGCTCAGTGTGCTGCCAAGGTTGCGAACATCCAAATGGAGCTGGGAGGTCTTCACGCTAAGATCTCCGTGCCTACAAAGTGACTCGAGGACAAGTCACGATGTTTGTGTTGGGGGCTTGTTGGGTGTGGGATCCCCCAAGGGTAGTTTTGGGGCTAAAAGCCCATATGTTGGTTAAATTTTGTAATCCAAGTGTAAAGACTCTGCATTTTGTGGTCGCAGAGCATGTAGATGTCAAAGAGTCATAAGGTTGTCTGCCCTTATTTTGAAATGTAATGTCAGCTGTAAAAGATCCACCCATGGTCCGCGGACCATGGGATTGTATAAATAGAGCGAAGCTCTAAGTAGTTTAAAAAGGATACATGGAACATGTAAGAAAATCATAGCCTAGAGTAGGAAGTCTAAGTCTTGGGTCGTAGCATAGATAGAGGCTCTGCAGTTGAGTGCACAGAGGCCTAGAGTAGAAGTCCACAGCTGAGTACGCAGGGTGGGTTGAGTCTGTCATTATCCAAACTTATCAATAAAGAGAAGTATTCTACAATTCCTACGTCTTTACTTCCTGTTTAAATCTTGTTATATTGGGTATGAATTTCACTTATAATTCTTATATGATGCGTGAATATATGTAAATGTGTTGGTTAAGTGAATGCAAGTAAGAAAATTTGTTTATGTGAAGCTAAGTAAAATCGATTAATAAGATAAGTGAAACACTTAGGATAATTAAGGAATCCGCGCGACTCGCTGCCATAGCAATGCGAAAGTACCTAAGCCCCAGATTAGAGCTACGTGAAGGTTGATCATATACTTTCACAAAGGTATTGAAGGCTGGAATAAAGGGTTTGTTTGAAAAGCCCTAGAGCGATATCACCTGCATGAAGGTAGGGATAGAAAATATCAACAACATCACAACCATCTCAAAGGTGAGGAAACTTGGTTCTAGCATCCCCCCATATTGCTTCGGGTGAGACTTTAGTCAGAGCTCCACGGGATGATGTCGAAAGGGCTAGTAGTGTAGGGATTTGTTTGGCTAGCTAATGTTGAACCTGGGTCGGGCCCCCTCAAGCCAACATCAAGTCACTAGGAAACATGCGACGGATAACTGCCACTTACATTAGAAGTTCAGTCAGACACCCCAACAACAGTTTTTCAATTTCTATAAATCTGTGGGCCATGATGAGCACCATTGTCAAAGTTATGAGCTAATGATGGAAATAACCCCTACTTACCATATGCAAGCTAAACTCCATCCTTAGGATCGAGGCATGGGAGTAGAATGTGGAGGATTCCAAGGTCGCAGATGAGGAAGAGGAGTTGGACAAGGGCGATGACATGGACAGATAATTTGGCATAACTGTGGTGAATCAGGGCACTTCATGCATTATTGTCCAAACCCAGCGCATCCCTTGTGTTAGTACAGGTCGACAGTTTGATCATGTCATAGAGCAATGTCTGGTCCTTATGGAAAAAATGCAAGAAAATAAGGTGTAGCCCCAACAACCTATGCTGAACATTCATATGATAAGGGTTGAGCCCCGTGAAGAGGATCAAAACATAAACATTGTGTTAAGAAGTGGTATAACGACTGGCACAAATAAAGGGAAGCAACATGAGGAAGTGGGATGGGTACGAAAGGCTGCTGAGAAAGAAGTCGATTTTGATCTGAACCATGCTAAAGAAACATTCTTGGAAGCAAATAAGAACTTTGTTAAGGCCTCCACCTCAGGAATTCATGAGGAAATGTTGGAAACTAATGTGTCGCAGGAACTAGATCCTTCCATACCAGCTACTTTCCTAAAAACTTGTATGAAGTTGCTGCACGATTAAAAATTTGTTGAAGGATTGCAAGACTTATTAGACAAGTGTGCCAATAAGGAAAATACTCCTATGGAGTAGTGCACAATTAGAAATATCAGAAAGCACAAGGCATAAACAAGGTGAGAAATGAGGCTAACAATGTAGATAGGTGATTACGAAATGGACCAAGTACTTTTGGATTTTGGGTTCGATGTGCATGTTCTGCAGAAATAGACATGGGAAAAGATGGGGAGACCTACACTGTAGTGGTCTCAAATTCAGCTCAGAATGGAAAATCAATAGAAAATCATCCCCATGGGACAATTGTATGGAGTGACAATTGATATTGAAGGTGCGAGTGCATTAGTGGACTTCGAGGTTATCGAAATTGTCGATGACAGTAATCCCTACCCCGCTCTCCTAGGAATCAACTAGGCTATTGATATGAATGGGGTCATTGATTTAAAGAAGAGGGGAATGGCATTTTAAAATAAGTTTCTTAGGGTCGTAGTTCCACTGTATCCTATGGAAGGAGCATGCTATACTAAACCCATATGTGATTATGTAGAAAGTGACGATGAGCTAGATCAAATATACAAGATAACAATGTGAGATTAGGATTGGATAAATCCAATGGTGGATGGAAAAATCACATGGGACTGGGACAGTTCATGCACTTCTGACTTAGATGAGGAATAAGAGCATTGACAAAATTGCTTACATGAAGTTCCTACATTGCGATGCAATATGATGATAAAGTCGCTACGCTATTTTTCGTCGGAGGTAAGAAAGCTACATTATTATGATGGGTTTATTGATGTGGAATTGTTTTTAGATGAATTTGAATGTGAAGTACCGGAAGAACATCAATTTCAGGCATTGGTGGGTTACACATAAAGAAAGTTTTTCTGGATGGAGGGATTACAGGTTAACGATGAAGTTACAATTTGGGTATGCTAATACCAGAATGACTGAGAAGCATAGTGGGAAGGATGATCCACGCGATCACCTGGTGAAGTGGACTAAGGAATGGGGGATGGAACCGCAAATAGAATGGGTACATATACTTTTTCATACATTGGATACAATTCCCATGAATCGGTATCTCGAGATAGAGCTCTGCCATGAAACTGCAGAATGGGATGTATTGAGAGAAAGTTTCTTATGCTATTCATGCTATGCTGCCCATTGGTGGGGTACACATAAAGAAAGTTTTGCTGGATGGAGGGATTACAGGTTAACGATGAAGTTACAATTTGGGTATGCTAATACCAGAATGAGTGAGAAGCATAGTGGGAAGGATGATCCATGCGATCACCTGGTGAAGTGGACTAAGGAATGGGGGATGGAACTGAAACTAGAATGGGTACATATACTTTTTCATACATTGGATGCAATTCCCATGAATCGGTATCTCGAGATAGAGCTCTGCCAAAAAACTGTGGAATGGGATGTATTGAGAGAAAGTTTCTTATTGACTTTCAGCTTCGAGGATGATTTTGCAAGAATTGATGAAGTGCCTCAAGAGATTAAAGAGGTTATCTTCAAGACATCGAAGGAACCTATGGAATGGACCCAACCTGATTGGAGCACCCAGTTGCACCATGCATTAGAATGCTATAATGTGACTGCTAAAGAGGAGGAAGAAGACTTGAGGAATCTCAATATTCCAGAAATTGAAGGGCATCATATAATATAAGGGCCACAAATAGAGAAACCAAACATCTCCACACCTTTGAAAACAAGACAGGTAAACATTGGCACTAAGGAAGAACTGAAGTTCGCGAAGATTGGAGATTATTGGGATGACACTACAATAGATAAAGTTGCTGAATTATTGCATGAGTATGAAGATCTCTTCCCCACTAAATTTTTTGATTTAAAGGGCATACTTGGCGATTTGGGTGTTATGTGGATCACATTGAAACAAGATGTGAAGCTTTTCAAACAAAGGCCTTTCACCTTAATCCTACGTATAAGGAGAAGGTTCGCTAAGAGCTGGATAAAATGCTGGATTATGGAATTACAGAAATGTTGGGAACGGGATCCCCCAAGGATAGTTTTGGGGCTAAAATCCCATGTTTGGGTCAAATTTTGTAATAAAATTGTAAAGTCTCTGCATTTGTGGTCGTGAAGCACAAAGGTGTCATGAGTTATAAACAGTTGTCCGCCCTTATTTTTGTAAAGTAAAGTCAGTTGTAAAAGATATATAAAACGAGTTAAGTAAGCTCTAATTAGTTTAGAGAAGTCTTATAGAGTCATAGCTCTAAAGTAAGCAATCTAAGTTTCAAGTCATAGTGTAGCTAGAGGCTTTGCAGCTGAGTGTGCAGAGGCCTAGGGTGGAAGTCCGTCGCTAAGTAAGTAGACCCTTGCAGCTATGTGCACATGGTGGATAGAGTCTATAATCACTTGAAGATATCAATAAAGAGAAGTATTCTGCAATTCCTGTGTCTTTGTTCTGGTTAATGCATCTTGACATGTTATATATGAATTTCATTTACAATGCTTATATGATGCGTGAATGTATCTAGTTACATTGGTTGAGTGAATGCAAGTAAGAAAATATGTTTACACTGTGTTAATTATGATCATATAATAAGATAAGTAAGGTTCTTAAGATAAATTGAAAATTTGTGTAATACGCTACCTTAGCAATGTGAACGTATCTGAATCGATGGTTAGGGCTACATGAAGGTTAGCCGTACCCTTTCGTGGAGGTGTCAAAGGGAGGAATAAGAGGCTAGGCAGACAGGGCCCTAAAACTTAATGACTTACGTGAAAGCAGGAACAGAAGGAATAAATCGACATCATGACCATCTTAGTGTGTGAAACATTGATTCCAGCATCCCCCCATACTACTTCGGGTGAGACTTCAGTCTACGCTCCTCGAGTTGATGCAAAAAGGGCTAGTAGTGTAGGGATTTGTTTGCCTAATTAATGCTGAACCTAGGTTAGGCCCCAACAAGCCAACAAATGGTTCTGTTGTTGGGACCGAAATTTGCATAAGAGATGTGTGATGTCATATCATTGGAATCCAACTAAGAAAGAGATCAGAGACTGGCTGGATAGGAAGATCCACAAATTCGCGGTGCAGGAGAACAAAAGTTTGCGACTAGGAAAGGAACAGTGGCTAGACAGGTACCTATATACAGAGATCCACAAGATATTTTTTTGTTCCTTTTCGATTGAGCTATACGAGTGGATCGTGAAGCTAGCAGATAACCAAGGAAGGTGGAGACTTGATGGTCCTATTGATTGGACCCCAGAGCTAGTACAGAAATTGGAAGCATCTTAGGATAAGACTGCCTACGTTGTTGATCATTGGCTCGATTGTGTCATACGAGGATTTGTAACTGAATTTGCAGTTGATACTTCAACCAACTATAGCGAGGCGGAGCAATGATTTTTCAAAGGACCATGGGGTAAGTACTTGAAATCTTTGAATACCTGGATTAAAATGTTATTGTGCAAAAAGCGGGTTATGCAGCTACCTTGATGTTCAAGGCTACGTGAAGCAGAAAAACTTACAGGAAGGAAGGGAGAAAGGGTCTTGAATATAGTCCATTGATTTCACCTCCGCAAGGTGACAAAGGAGTAGCACAAGATTCTCTGTGAAGTGTTTTTTAGTTAATAAGACAAGGATTCCTGCGACTACCACCTCCACACACACCACTTCCAACTTCACCACCATCACCTGTGACTTCACCCATACCACCTCCACCTCCACTGCAGTTTAGTATGGAAAATTCAGTGAAGTTGCCTTAGTTTAAAGGCTTGGGAAATGAGGAACCACACCAATTTGGTTCATTGTGAAAGTTGTATGGGAAGCTCAAGGCATTACAAATGATAATGTGAAGAAGAAAACCTTGGTTAGTGCTCTTCAGGATCACACGCTAACTTGGTACATCAAGTACTATAATGATAACCTGAATGCTGGAGTGGTAGACATAGAGACTGTGTTGAACAAAGAATTCGTTAGGCCTAAATCTGAAGCACAGTCTATAGTGGGGTTCAAAGAAATTGCGATTAAGCCAGGCAAGACACCTTGGGAACTTGATCAGAGTTTGAAGTGTAAAATCTGTGAAGCTAACATGAACTTAACAAATGGAAAACATCGCGAGTGGTTTGTGGCTTTGCTCCTGCCACATCTAAGGGTTGCGCTATCACAATAGAAGATGATGAATTAGGGAGAGGCCTTGGAGATCGTAATGAGACTGCATGAAACACTGATGCAAGATCCAAATCTAGGGGTCCAACAGATCCATGCGCAGTTGAAAAATCTTTGCCTTGAGATGAAAAGTTTGAAGCATGACAGAGTAGTTCGACCAGAAGTGCGCGAAGAGGTATGGTGCCTGAAATGCAAGGGTTAGGGGCATGACAAAGACCATTGCCCGATATTTACGAACTACCTAGTAGGAGAAGGACCAATGCCTTTAAGGCTGAAAGCTCAGGCATGACCAAGTGCAAGGCCTGCATTGTGGTGCACTATAGGTTAGGTAGCAGGAAAACATGCTACATAAAACTATCATTTGTTGCAGAAGTTTGTACAGACACTATAAAAATTGTTCTGCAAAATTTGTAGGTCGGTAGAGAATGATGAGCACAACTGTAGAAGCTATGAATTGATGATGGATAGAACACCTGCCTATAGGGTACAGGCATAAATGCGGCCCCTTGACCAGAGTGCAGGGATGGCGTGGATAGGCTTTCAGGGGCGTGGATGAGGCCAAGGTGGAGGAGGACCTGGCAGAGGTCAGGGACAGTTGATATACTATAATGGCGGAGGACCAAGACACTATGCCCATGATTGCACTAACCCAACATGTCCGTTATGAAAGTATTTCACTCTATTTGATCATGAAATAGAATACTGTCCTACACTGATAACAAGGGTACGCGACAAAGGGATGCTACCACCTCAGCGTACTCAGAACCTGCAAATGATGAGGTCTGATCCATGCGAAGAGGATCTGAATTCGAATACAGTGCTTCATAGTGGAATCACAATAGGAGATGACAAGGGGAAATAACTTGAGGATAGCACATGGCTTCGTAAAGCTCCAGTGAAGGAGGTTGAGTTTGATTTGGAGTGCTCATGCGAAACATTCATGGAAGCAAAGAAGAGCTTCACTGAGGCCTCCATCTCAGGAAGTAAGGATAAGCCTGATTAGGGGATGGCCTTCTATGCTTACAACCTTCCTGGAGACCTGCATGAAGTTATTGCATGATAGTAAGGCTATGGAGGGGCTACAGGACCTTATAAATAGATATGTCAGAAACACTCTGGGTGAGATGTGCATAGTATGAAAGATTGGTAAGCATAAAACAAGGATGGGACAGGAGATGAGGCTGACCACACAGATAGGAGAGTATGAAATGGATCAGGTTATTTTGGACCTGGGGTCAGATGCGAACGTCCTACCAAAGCAGACTTGGGAATGGATGGGGAGACCCGCACCACAGTGGTCTCCAATTTAGTTAAGGATGGTGAACCAACAGAAGATCATCCCCATGGGGCAGATGCAGGGGGAAACTATAGATGTTGAAGGTGCGAGTGCATTAGCAAACTTTGAAGTAATAGAAATTATGGATGATAGCAACCCCTATACTATGCTCCTTGGAATTGATTAGGCTACTGATATGAACTGGGTAATCAACCTAAAGAAGCAGAAGATGATATTTGAGAAGAAATCACTCCTCATAATAGTACCCCTAGATCTTGCTGAAGGATCGCGCTATACTAAACTAGTTCGCAATTATAAGAGCGATGACGATCTGGACTATATCTATAAGATAACAACGTGAGACAAATAATAGGTGAATCCAATAGTGGATGGATGAATTTCATGGGAACATGAGAGTTCCTGCACCAAAGACTCTGATGAAGGATTAGAGCATTGACAGAATCAGTTACATGAAGTAACTACAATAAGTTGTAACATGATGACCTGGTCACTACACTGTGTGTCGTCAGAGGTAAGAAATATGCCCACTTATGATGGCTTGAGTGATGTAGATATCGTTTTGGATGCATTTGAGAGGGAGGTACCAGAAAATCAACACTTCTTGGTGTTGGACTGGGCACTGTACGCTACGCCTGCAAGATGTGGGGTACGCATAATGGAAGCTTTGATTATTGGCGTTAATGTAGGAGGATTATGAGAACACGCTTAGGGAAGCCAAAGGTATGAATAACAGAAAATTATGATGGGCAAGATGATTCGCACGCACATTTGGCCAAATGGATTCAGCCTTATGGAGAGAAGCCCCAACTTGAATGGCTGCACTTGTTCTGTCACACCCTGGATGTCGTCCCGATGAAATGATATGTAGAAATAGAGCTCCACCATGGTATAGGTGAATGGGATATTCTACACAAAGGATTCATAATGACATTCAACTTTGAAGATGGGTTTGACTGTATTGACGAGGAACTGCAAGAGGTGAAGGCAACAATATTTAGGATACTGCAGGATCCTTTGGACATGATTTAGCTTGAGTGGTCTACTCAGCTGAGTCACGCGCTAGAATGCTATAATGTGACCACTGAAGAAGAAGATGAGGATCTGTGAAAGATTAACATCCCTGAAACCAAAGGCCACCGTGAGGTTGAAGGACCATAGATTGAGAATCCTGACATAACCGCGCTGCTGAAAACAAAACAAGTAAACATTGGTAGGGAGGCAGAGCCCAAATTCACGAAGATTGGAGATTACTGGGATGATGCGACAGTGGATAAGGACGTTTAATTGCTCTGCGAATACCAAAATTTATTACCTACCAAGTTTATGGATCTAAAAGGGATAATCAAGGACCTAGGTGTTATGAAGATCCCATTGAATCCTGACACGAAACCGTTTAAGAAAATACCTTATCATCTCAATCCAAAATATAAGGAGAAGGTCCACTTAGAGTTAGATAAGATGCTCACAGCAGGCATTACTAAGCACGTGGAAGAATCTGACTGGGTAAGCCCAATGGTGGTATAGGAGAAGAAGAAGAAGGATGAAATAAGGATATGTGTGGATCTCAGAAAGTTGAATGACGCTTGCATACATGATCCTTTCCCAACTCCTTTCACTAATGAAGTGTTGGACAATGTAGGTGGCCAGGAATAATATTCCTTCAATGATGGGTTCTCTGGGTACCATCATATTAAAATCGCTCTAGAGGATAGGAGCAAGAAAACCTTCACAAGTGGGTGGGGTTGTTTCTAGTACGCTGTAGTGCCATTTGGGTTGAAGAATGCACCTGTGATTTTCTTGCGCGTAGTCGTTGCTGAGTTCAAGGAATTTATTCATAAGTTCTTGGAAGTATAGTTTGATGACTAGACTGTTTTTGGGCTGGTGAAATGCCATGTAGCCAATTTATGCTTGATGCTAGATACTTGTCGAAGATACTAGATTGTGCTCAATTTGAAGAAGTGCCCATTTTGTGTTCCTTTTGGGACCCTGCTGGGTCATGTGGTTTGTAGGTAGGGACTGATGGTAGATCCCACAAAGATCATAGTGACATTGAACTTGAAAGCACCAAGGAGTGTGAAGTCGTTGTGCGCTACCCTAGGACATACAAGATATTACATAAAGTTCATCAAAGGCTATGCCCAGATCATCCCACCTATAGAGAAGTTGTTGAAGAAGGATGCCACATTCTACTGGAATGAGGACTATAAGAAGAGCTTAGATGTATTGAAAGAAAAGATGATCACTATGCTGATCCTAGTCTTCCCAAATTGGAAGAAGGAGTTTCATGTACATGTTGATGCGTCATGTATAGCATTGGGAGCAGTACTGACACACTTTGGTAGAGGAGACTTGGACCATACTATCACATTTTCAACAAGAAGGTTATCTAAGGTAGAGAGGAACTATTCCACCACTGAGTGTGAAGGGTTAGCCATGGTATACATGCTCCAGAAGTTTAGACACTACTTGCTAGGTGGCCATTTTAAGAGGTATACATATCACTCCACGGTGAAGTACCTTGTCAATAACCTTTTTTTTTTGGGGGGGTGAGAGTCTTCAGGTGGCTGTTATTATTCCAGGAATATGATTTTGAAGTTATTGTGAAGCTTGGACGACTGAACACGGGACCAGACCATCTGTCGCGCATTGAAATAAGGGAAGAGCCCATGAATTTGGAGGGAGGATTTCCTGACACGTAGCTATTTGTAGTGCACATCACAGATGGTAATTCTGAGGATATAATACACTTCCTAATGACAAGAACTACCCTAGAGGGATACACCATCGATCAGAAGAAGGAGTTAGTGGTGTGCGTGATAGATTTTTCTTTCATTGCTAAGCATATGTATAAAATGGGGTTTGATGAGATATTGCAACGATATGTACCCGAGTTTGAAAGAATCAACATCCTTATGGATGCTCATGGGGACATCGCGGGAGGACATTATGCAGGAAGAGCGGGTTTTGGTGGCCAACCCTCCATCAAGACTCGAAAGCATACTGTAATGTGTGTGATGTGTGTCAAAGGACTGGCAGGCCATCACAGAGGGATGAGATGCCTCTGAATCCACAAATGACATTACAACCCTTTGAGAAATTGGCAATAGATTTTGTGGGACCCATTTAGGCCTAAGGAAAGAGGGGAGCAAGATACATTATCACTGCGATGAAGTATTTGACTCGTTGGGTAGAGGCACAACCCGTGAAGGATTGCACAGGTGAAACTGCTACAAATTTAATCTTTGAGTATATACTGACGTGATTTGGCTGTCCAAATATTTTAATGAGTGATCGCGGTATGTACTTTCTAAACGAGATGATCATCACACTAACAGAGGAATTTCAGGTATATCACTAGAAGAGCACACCTTATCACCCGAAGGATAATGGGATAGTGGAAGCATTAAATACAGTGCTAGAGAATGTGCTGACCAAGGTTTGCAATGATTAGTGAAGTGATTGGAACCTACACATACCCGCAGTATTATGGGCCTATCGAATAACATGCAAGAAGTTGATTGGACAAACTTCCTTTAGGCTTGTATATCGTGTTGAACTAGTAATGCCTATGGAATATATTGTGCTTAGTATGCACATAGCAGCACTGATAGGTTGATGGATCATGGAGCCTTGGAGGAGAGGCTTGCATAGCTAACTGAGCTTGAGGAAGAGATATTTTTGGTTAGATTTCACCAACAAGTCCAAAAGCAGTGCAAAAAAGCATGGCATGACCGACACATTAAGCTGCACACCTTTAAGGTAAATGACCTGGTTTTGTTATCTGATAGCAAGTTTGATAAATTTCCAGGAAAATTCAGAATTCACTGGTTAGGGCCCTATGTCATTAAGGGGATTACCGACGGAGGAGTGGTACAACTAGTCAAATTGAATGGAGAACCCTTCCTAGGAAAGGTGAATGGAAGTCGATTGAATCCATACACTGGTGTCCAACCATGTGACTAGATGAAGGTAGCACAATGTTAACGCTCTAGGCAGTTGAAAGGAGAAGTGGGACTATAAACTATACTACCTAGGTTGGGGAGTTGCACGATTGGAGGATTGTGCAAAGCAAGGAAGTGTCACAAGGTTTGCGGCAGTGCGAAGGGAGCTGCACTACCAAGCGAGAAATCAGACAGGTCGGTTGAAAAGTGACCATTAAAGTCACTATTCATGATTTGACGGTAGAAATGCAGACAAATGGAGTGGGCAGTCGACAATTAAGATGAAATTTATGGCTCAGATTTGGGGGGAATAGTCAGATTTGAATTCAAAATGCCCTATAAATTACAAGTGGCTATCTAGTGAAAAACACTTGGCATTTTGAGAATTGAGTTGTTGAGCTCTTAGGCACACATGAACCGAGAATTCTTTGAGGCTTTGAAAGTGACTCCAGTGTTTGCAAATTTACCAGAGACATTGCGAGCACTATTGGAAAGTGATATGTTGGCACCCATAGAAGCTATAAATACCAAAGTAGAGGAGTTGGTGTCAAAAGTTGAGATGGAGGCAGAAGTAGTTGCTCCATAGGTTGCTAAGGTATTAGCCCAAGTTCCTCAATCACCAAGAATGCCGAGACCAAAGCCCACCACAACCAAGGAAGTTACGAAGGATAAAAATGGAAAGCAACCTACAATACTAGGGCACGCATCACCAAGAAGAAAACCACTGAAGTCCACTACACAGGAGAAGGGAAAAGATATAAATTTGGAGTCGGAGGAGGAAGAAATCGAAGACATCCCGATGGATGATGAGGATGTGGGAGTTGAAGTGGAGGAAGTTGAAACCCAGGGTGTTGACCCTATCACTCGACTGCCTAAGTATGTCCCTCTGCACAAGGCCAAGACCAAGATACTGAAAGACATTGATGAGAGAAATACCCCCCTACAAACCCCTCTGCTATTGGATGAGATTGTTTTCTAAGGACTGCGTTTGGTTTTGGTGTCACTGTTAAAACTTGAGGGCTAGGACTTGGCCAATTACGAGAAGTTCCCACACCTAGCGACTGAGCAGCTGATGCACTGTATCATCGATACAAACACTGGAATGACCGCATTAGAGCTATGGAGGTGGCTCAGAGGAGTAGATAAGGCAAGGTTTCTCAACTTGCTTTGGGTGTCGCACTACAACCACATCCCGGTTATAGTATTGGTCATCAAGCAGCTACTGTGCTTGGTGCATGATGGGTGTCTCTGGTTGGAGGAGCCAATACCCATCACAGATAGATTGATTCACATGATAATGTGGATTCTGTATATAGGAGAGAATCCAACAATGATATTTGGTAGAAAAGGTGGCGAGCAAGTCCTCACAGAATCCATGAAAGAAAAGTTTAAACTGGTGAATAAGCCACGCGGATATGCCATATCTAGCATCTGTGACACTGCTGTAAAGGTAGCTAAGTAGATCTTTGCAAGGAAAGTGATGAGGAAATGTCGTGCCGATGAGGTGCCAGTGCATGTTGTCACACTAGCAGCCTAGTGTGCCAAAGGAGTCTAGTTCAGCTGGTCAGGCCAACTTCGTGAAGAATTCATAGCAAACTGCCGCGAAGTGCAGGATTTCAGTAAGACATTCCACTACACGTGGCTCTTGCTATCAATTGTGCTGGTAGTGTGGGAGCTGCTAGAGGATAGTCAATTCCCTTCGTTCACGCCAGACCTACTAGAAGTAGCGAAGTATGCTTCGCTGTGGGTGACCAAGGTTGCACAATGCGTTAAGGACAACAAGATCTTTTGGATCTTGATCAAGATAAATATCCACATGGCCATTAATCACAAACCGTGATTGTTGCCTACGATGTACGCCAACCTATAGGGCTATGCAGAGTTTAAAGAAGACTTCCACCATGTGTCCATTAGGGCGCAGAAGGACCCTGTGTAGAAATGGTATGACTTGCCTTACCAAGAAATAGATGATGCCATTGATGCGGTACTTTATCAATGGCCAGTAGAGTGGCGCGTTACAACGGACTTGGGAGTGGGAGGAAGCAAGTCCGCTGCACAGAGAAAGAAGGAGGAGGCCAAGCTAAAGATGACTCAGTTGGCTGAAAAGAGAAAGAAGGAGGCTGCTGACAAGGCCTAAGTGGAGCACAATTCCACACAATAGATAACAAAGCAGACAAGTGGGATAGAGCGAGGCTCTAACAAAGGCGCGAGGTCATCTTCACTTGAGACAGAGGTGGAGATAGACAAGCAGACATAATAGCATGAAACGGACCCACAAGAGATGTCCACTTGTATCAAGCACCTAAGGGAGTAGGAGAAAGGAGGGTCTAGGAAGAAATCAAAGGATACCAAGACATCACTAGACCCTATCACGCTAACAGAAGGTGATCTTCTCGACATCGGTGACATAGTGCGGGATGTCACCACGGAGGCCCTACAGTAGTTTGAGTAGCAGAATTAGATAATATTGGGGTCTATCCAGATAGGTTTACAGGACCTGTAGATCCACACATTGCAGGCTGGTATGGTGTCTACCAGCCTTGCTATCGACACTTCAAAAGCTACCGAAATGCTGCACTCAAAGGCCTCTAATGCAATAGTGCTGCTTGATGGAGCACTGACTACAGAGAATGAAGCTGACAAGCCCACTATCAGCACACTAAAGGGAGTAGGGTTGAATCTAGCAATGTTCCCTAGTGAAGCACTCCACCTCTTGCAGGATGGAGTGATTGTAGAATTGAGGGCCCATGAGCACTGTGCCCTCCAAGTAATCAGTGAACATCGAATCAACAATGAGCATATGGCACTATAGTGAGACTTTACCATTGCCGCTGTGATCGAGGCGACCAATCAGAATAAACATATTATGTAGGTTGTCAAGGAGGCATGCCAAATGGTCCCAAAGTTGGCCATTCCTAAGGATGAGCTAGTCAAGGTGCGCATCCGCAAGCTAGCTACAGGGGTGCGTGACACTCCTACTAAGATGGCAAAGGTTCAGTTTGATTTGAACCAGAAAATCATGGAATTACAGTTGAAGGCCCAAGCTTCAACTCCACCAGAAGTGGAGTAGCGGGCAACCACTATCACAGAACTAGTAGCAATAGTTGAAAGTGCAAAAGTAGACTGCATACGACTTTTGGGCAAGTGTTTGAGGTCCTAACAAGATTGCAGGAGGACCCCAATGTACAACAACTAGAGAAAGAAGCATTCGAGATACAACAACGCTATGATGAGGTTAAGGGCACAGCGAGAACCATCGTGCTAACAAAAAGACTAGAAAATCTGTAGGAGGCTAAGCAACTGAAAGAACAGGTTGATGCAGCGCTACACAAAGAAGCAGTGTTGAAGGCATGACTGAAGCACTGGATGGATGAGGTTTACATGGTAATAGGATGTATTGAAGAAAAGCTTGTGAATCTGCAAGAAACTCAGTAAAAGCTTCAGGCTGATAGTTCAAGAGTAGTGATCGAGCAGATGGTCGAAGATGCGAAGCAGGCAGGAGCTCAATGCACTATCGAGGTTGCGGTCATATGGGTCGAGCCAGAAGGTCTTCGCACCAATATCTATGCACCTGCTGAGTGACTCGAGGGAGAGTCATGATATTTGTGTTGGGGGTATATTAGGAATGGGATCCCCCAAGGATAGTTTTAGGGCTAAAAGCCCATGTTTGGGTCAAATTTTGTAATAAAATTGTAAATTCTTCGCATTTTGTGGTCGTGGAGCGCGAAGGTGTCATGAGTCATAAAGGGATGTCTGCCCTTATTTTTGTAAAGTAAAGTCAGTTGTAAAAGATCTATCCATGGTCTGTAGATCATGGGATTGTATAAAAAGAGCTAAGTAAGTAAGCTCTAAGTAGTTTAGATAAGTCTCAGAAAGTCATAGATCTAAAGTAAGTAGTCTAGGTTTTGAGTCGTAGCATAGGTAGAGGCTCCAACTGAGTGTGCAAAGGCCTAAGGTGGAAGTCCATAGCTGAGTGCACAAACCCCTGAAACTATGTGTGCAGGGTGTATAGAGTCTGTAATCACTTGAAGATATCAATAAAGAGATGTATTCTGCAATTCTTGTGTCTTTGTTCCAACTAATGCATATTGACATGTTATGTATGAATTTCATTTACAATGCTTATATGATGCATGAATGTATGTAGTTACATTGGTTAAGTGAACGCAAGTAAGAACATCTATTTACGTGCTACTAATTATGATCATCTAATAAGATAAGTAAGATTCTTAAGATAACTTGAAAATCCATGCAATATGCAGCGTTAGCAACGTGAAAGTATCTGAATTGAAGGTTAGGGCTGCATAAAGGTCATCCGTACCCTTTCGCAGAGGTATCAAAGGGAGGAATAAGGGGCTAGGCAGACATAGCCATAAAACTTAACGACCTGCACGAAAGCAGGAATAGAACGAATAAACCAACATCACATCCATCTCAGGGTGCGGAAACTTGGTTCCAACATCCCCCCATACTGCTTCGGGTGAGACTTTGGTCTGCGCTCCGCGGGCTGATGCTGAAAGGGCAAGTAGTATAGGGATTTGTTTGGCTAATTAACGCTGAACCTGGATTAGGCCCCAACAAGCCAGCAAGAATCTATTGAAGAGTCTGTTTGGGTGAGCCTGATGTTAGTCCAAGAGAAGAAACAAAAGGGTGAAATAAGGATTTGCGTAGATCTGAGGAAGCTGAATGGTGCAAGTATTCATAATCCATTTCCAACACCATTTACAGATGAAGTGTTAGATAATGTGGGAGGGAAGGAGGCCTATTCCTTTACTGATGGGTTTTCTGGTTATCATCAAATTAAGATTGCACCAGAGGACTGAAGCAAAACCACCTTCGTGATAGAATGGGGGTGCTTTCCTTACACTGTTATGCCTTTTGGATTGAAGTTTGTGCCTGCAATATTTTTGCATAGTTATAGAAATATTCAAAGAATTAATTCAAAATTTTATGGAAGTATACTTTGATGACTAGATCATGTTTGGATTGGTAAAATGTCATGTAGCAAGTCTACGCCTTATGTTGGATACATGTTGAAGATACTAGATTGCGTTGAATTTTAAAAAATGTATATTCTTTATTCCTTTTGGGATCATGTTAGGTCATGTCGTGTGTCAACAAGGATTGATGGTGTACCCTGCAAATATCATTGTAATTGTGAACTTGGAGGTCCCTAGGAATGTCAAGCAGCTACGCGTGATGCTGGGATACACTAGATACTATATAAAATTCATTAAATCCTATGCTCAAATTACCGCTCCCATGGAAAAACTGTTGAAGAAGGATGCGACATTCTGTTGGGATGATGAATGTCAACACAACTTAGATGTGTTAAAAGAAAAGATGGTGACTATTCCAATCCTATTATTTCTCGATTGGAAGAAGGAGTTTCATGTACATGTGGATGCTTCTTGCATTGCATTGGGTGCAGTACTAACACAGGTGGGCGAAGCTAAAATAGACCATCCTATGGCCTTCGCAAATAAGAAGTTATCAAAGGATGAAAAAAATTATTCAATGATAGAGCATGAAGGGTTGGCCATGGTCTATGCACTACAAAAATTTAGGCATTATCTGTTGGGGGGCATTTCAAGTTGTATAAAGATCATTTTGCCTTTAAATACCTGCTCAACAAGCCTATGTTGGGGGCGAAGATTTGTGGGTGGTTGTTATTATTTTAGGAATATAATTTTAAGTTATTGTGAAGCCTGGTTAGTTGAATGCCAATCTCGACCATCTATCAAGGATTGAAATAGGTGAAGAACCCAATAATTTGGAGGAAGGGTTTTTACACATGCAACTCTTTACAATACATGTAGCAGATGACCATTTTACTGACATTATTGAATTCTTAACTACAGGGAGGGCACATAAAGGCTATACAACTTAGCAGAAGAAATAAATAGCATTTCATGCAACATATTTTTTGGTCATCACGAGACATTTGTAGAAAATGGGGGTAGGTGAAATATTGCAGAGGTATGTGCCACAATTTGAGTGCGATAGTATTCTAGCTGAAGCTCATGGGGGAGCTGCAGGAGGTCATTATGAAAGGAAATCAACTGCATAGAAGATTTTGCGCATACGATTATGGTGGCCAACATTACATAAGGATTCCAAAGCATAATGTAAGGCATGTGATGCATGTCAAAGGACTGGTAGACCATCGCGTAGGGATGAACTACAACTACATCCTCAGGAATCTTTGCAAGCATTTGAGAAGTGGGAGATTGAATTTATTGGGCCAATTCATCCATCTAGACATAAAACGGGCTTGCGCTACATTATCACTACCACAAAATATTTAACCAGATGGGTGGAAGTACAACCAATGAAAGATTGTATAATGGCTACTGCAACAAAGTTCTTATTTGAATATGTCTTAACGTGGTTTGGATACCTGAAAGAATTAATGAGTGATTGGGGAACACACTTTCTGAATGGAATGATTAATGCGATGACAGATGAATTTCAGGTCTACCATCAGAAAAGCACACCATATCACCCAAAGGAAAATGGGACAATTGAAGCTTTTAACAAAATTTTGGAGAACGTGTTGACGAAGGTATGTAATGCATAGCGGAATGACTGGGATGTGCATGTACCTGCAATACTATGGGCCTATACGACAACCTATAAGAAGCTGATAGGGAAAACACCGTTCATATTGGTCTATGGGGTCGAAGTGGTGATGCCTATGGAGTAAATTGTACCTAGCTTGCGCATGGCATCTTTGACAGACATGGTGGATTGCGAGGCCTTGGAGGAACAGCTCGCATAGCTACTGGAGTTAGAGGAGGACCAATTTTTAGCAGGATTCCACCAACAAGTATAGAAGGAATGCTAAAAAGCATGGCATGGTTGCCATATCAAGCTTCGCACTTTCAAGATAAATGATCATGTGTTGTTATACGAT